>JAULBM010302642.1:0-14689 GCA_032357055.1 Geukensia granosissima
AAACACTATTTTATAAGAATACGGCAGACAGTTTTTCTTTCATAACGTTTTTACCCGTTTCAACAAACTCTGACATAGAGTTTATACGTCGTTTTTTTTTTCAATTTTTATACACAATGACATGTTGATATTTAAATGCATCAAAATATAATATACAGTGGAATTCAATATAAAAATAGGAAACGTGACATGGTTGTACATGAGACAGCCATCCACCAAATGACCCTTCAAGCCAATAAAAAATGGTCTATCCAAATAGCTGTTAAATTTGGGCTCCTCGGACTGTATCTTTCTTCATTTGTTTACAGAATGAAAGAAAACTCTTTCGCTCAGTTCAACGTTGTATTGTTAACATACCGAAGTATATGAAAATGCTTACATGTGTAGAGTGTCACATTTTATTTCTGGGGCCTTTTACAATTTGCTGTAAGGTGGTGATATGTGTCCATAAATGAAGGCCTTGGAGCAACATGTAGAAGTTTGAAATTTATAGGTTTTGGATGGCTCTCTCATGGACATTCGTACCACATCTTTTTTTTCTACATTTAATATTAAGTTTGTGAAAATACTTGTGTGTAGAAACAAATTTGAAATTAATTTTAAAATTGCCAAAATATTTTAAACATGTATTCGTTGTTTGATTAGTTCGACGTTCTTTCCAATTATGTTAGATTGTTGCGGGTTGAATTGAGGTTTACAGTTACGTCAATAAGAATTGACATTGATGTTCCAGAGAGGTCACAGTGTTTGAAAATAGCTGGGAAGGTACGTTCATTTGTAACAAAATATAGATCTCAAAACATATATCATCATCACTTTCGTGAATGTTAAATTCTGTCCCTATCCGGCAAAGACAATTCTGCTGAGTTTAACGGCACGTTCCCATCTTTTTAGCGTATTTGTGATTAATTGAATGGTGCTTAACGCCCATCGGCAAATTCAGGCTATCTTAATGATGAGTGATGATTTATGTACCCTGTTTTGTACTAGAGCGACACGCTGATTCGGATTTTTAACGTGCTAGCTCATGAAATCTACAGTCCACGGGAAGACGTGCCACTCTACCCAGACACATTATTCTGACTCTTGGCCAATCATTCTTTGCTCTTACTCCTAAATTCAGCGTGCGTAGCGGAGAAGCTTCAAATACCAATTTTAATGTCGAACCCATGACCTTCGGTTCTCAAGGCGAGGATGTTTACCATGGCCAACGTATATGTTATATATACATATTTGGTCTTGTAAAAGATCTGCAAGTATATTATTATACCCTTCTTATTTATCTGTGAAGTATATAGTAATGATGTTTTGTAAATATCTAATCAAATTATTGATCATGACGTCAAAATACAATTCTTTTAGCCCACACTAATTGTGTGTGCTATGTAACCTAAAATCTTGGAAATGATGATCAAGACAGCATCCCATCCACTTTCCGTTGTCTTATTTTTATGGAGATAGAAGTTTATGGTTTTAAGTTTGTTTGTAAAATACAAAATTACCAATGATGAATAAATATGAAAAAATTTGGTATGCAATATCTTCACTTCATGGAGTAATCTCTCATCAATAGCATTACAACCAAACCATAGGAACTCAAAGATCAGAACAAAGCAAAAGAAGCACTCAAATCCAAACAAAACGAAATGGGAAGCCAAATCCGACGGCAGGGACAACTACTAGTGCAATACTTTTCGAGGCTTTTCCGTATTTTCAGTGTATAGAATTTTAACAAATGCAGCAAATTTCTGTAAAATATTGTTCGAAATAAATTTCATGTCAGACAAGTCTAACAATTGGGCTAATGAATACACTCAAGGACGTTTGGTCCACCAGCAGAGGCATCAACCCAGTGGTTTCAAAATACAAAATACCAATGTTGAAAAAATATGGAAAATGTTGTTATGCTATATGTACATTTCATAGAGTAACCTACAAGCCTTTGTTCCTTTTGTTTATGTTTTATCTCTTAGTTTTTTCAAATTTGTCTTGTCTCTTTGGACTATGCACTTTTGATAATTCACATGGATATTCTACAATGGACTCTCGTAAGTACATTAAAAACCAAAGCATGAAAGTTATGGGGTAACGTTTTTGTAAGGTCTGACACTTTATAGTCATCAAATTGTCTCGACAGTCTTTAAACAGATTAATTAAGTTTTAATGGAACTACTGCTGCGTTAACTACGCCCGAAAATGATATCCCGACTTTCAATTTTAAAAGGAAACATTTGGTGGCTTTCACAAGTTTCCCCCCTTGTTGAGTACCATATGGAGATCTGTACCATCGATTCTTGATGAGGCGTTATACGGTCTTTATGACGTTAAACTGAATTTGTTTAAACTCTGAAGCGCTGTAAATACGGAAAGTCTTTGAAAGGTATTGCACTTAGTAGTTGTCCCAACCGTTGGATTTTGCTTCCTATTTCGATTTGTTTGGATTTGAGTTCTCTTGGTCTATTCCTTGGAACTCGGAATTTCTATGTTTTGGTTTCTAATGGTACCGATGAGAGATTACTCCTTGAAATACACATAGCATACAAAATTTACAATGTGTATTTAATATGGTAACTTGTATTTAAAGGTAAAATATCTTTCATATTCAATATAATAGACCAAAATATGCAAAAAGGACAAAATCAGTATCTTGCATAGGATTTACCAAAATAAGATCAGTCAAAAATCTTTTAAATATCTTGTTACATTCAAGGACCAAAATGAAATCTACAGTATTATTTTATTTAGGTCACATTTGACAACACGAAGTTAAACGGACAAATGAAACAGGACCTGGTTACTTGGATTGACAGTTTCCAGTGTACAGGCTTTATTCAACATACATGTAAGTTTGAATGTTACAAGAATAGTTTTTGCTTTATCCTCCAAGTTCAGGGGTTCAAGGTAAGGGACGTGGACTCCGATCCTACCTCTTCTTTTTTGTTTTTTGTCTCGATTACCCTCCAAAACTATTTTAAAAATAAATTTTATTGTCATAAAATTGAGTTAAAAGGACATATAATGTCATTTTCGTTGTTTTATGAAATTGAATTGAAAATTGGTCCCTGATGAGAAATTAGACTGCCTTATTGAAATTTACTCCATATATATCACTTGAATTTAAAAAAAAGTAATTTTTAGAATCCGTTAAAATAAAATAAACTTCAATTTTGAATGTAGGAAAACATAAAATATGTTTGTGTCCTCTGTGTCGACATTCACATGTTATACAAATAGTCCCCACAAGGACACTCCAAATTATCCAATAGTACTTTCTCACATTGTGGGTTCAAAATCTCAAAACAATTTTACTCCCTCATATTTTCTCACTTTTGAGAAATTGTCATCATTATTCCTAGATATTAAAATTAAAATTTGCTCGATCGCTGGAAAAAATTACGTTTTTTCTATATTTTGTATCAAAATTTAAATTTGTGACATTATTAGGTATGTTCTTGCTTTGCAGTTATAGTAGATGATATTGCAGTAGCAATATTTGTGCTGTTGTTGACGATTCTCTCGACGTGTTTGTCTGTCAGATCTTTTTATTATTCGATAAAGACGTTGCAGGTAAGTGTTCATTTAGATTTGAAAAACGGAAGTAAATCATCTGTAAATCTTCATAAAAGCTTCGTAAGATTGTATTATCAACTTACTCCATTTTCCAAGTTTTTAGTACTTATTACAGTGAATGGAAACATTGTTACCTATTTTTGTAATCTTCGCTGATACTTATTTCAATATGTGCGTCCAATTGCAAAAGTATGAAGAATCTGAAATATCTAAATTTAAAATTATATCAAAACCCACAGGACAAATATACAAGTTTAATATTTTTATTACTTTATGATCATTTAATTTTATCTGTCTCTGAAAATTGATGTGTGACTTACGTATTAGAACATTATAAGTCAACAAACCGAAGCAGAGGCCACCGGCATATTTGTAGAATATGGATGTAATAATTTTTGAATTTCCCCTTAGCGGAGTAAACAAAAGCAGAATAATACATTTTATGTTAAAATTCCTCGTTTCATTATCGAAAATTTGGTGGACGTTTCCGTTTTTTTACACTTTTCTGAGATTTTTTCCTTTTCCAAGAACCTGAGAAAAATACAGCTTGCATTAGCCAGATACCCTTCTTAGATTAAAAACATTACAACATCTAATTTATAATTCACATATAATTTTAAACTGCTAAAACTTAAAGATTTATACACATTTGACTGCAAATCTGTCCTAGTCTCCAAATTGTAAACCATGCTATACAAATAAAAGTTTATACCTACAAAATATACAAATAAAAGTTTATACCTACAAAAGACACTGGTTTCGTAGGCCTCAGACTATTCAATTTTAAAAGCCATTTCGCCTTTAGGTGGCTAATATGTACCTACATGGATTAGAAAAAATATATTGGAATGAGGGCGACCATTTTTGTTACATTAATAATTTGTATTATCACCTGTAGGAAAAATTCTCTGAAAACGTATACCAAAATTCTCGAAAGCGTCCAAAATCTTTATTTGAAAACGTTTCGGAGAAGACCTATGCCCAATCCAAAGCTCACCTATATGTCATTACCTAATGAAAAATCAGATCAATGTATCCAAGTTATTATCTACATTCGGTCCCAAACCCAGGTCTAGTACTCGATTTGAGAATGAGTATGAAAGAAAATTTCAGATGATAAAGCTGGACTTAAAAGTTGTCCCTGTAGTCGGATTTGGCTTCCCATTTCGATTTGTTTAGATTTGAGTACTTCTTTTGCATATTTGGATCTTTGACTTCCAATGTTTTGGTACTAATGCTACTGATGATAGGTTACTCTTTGAAATGTACATAAGGCATACCGAAATTCTGCATAATTATTTAATATTTGTAATTTAATATACATACATCATGATCAAAACCGCTATATTAGAATTAGGTGATGTGACAGACATCCATAGGGCCAAACAATATGTGTGTTAACTCTCATCCTATCGACCTTATTTTTTGGGCCACGACCCTAACGTTTTTATGACAAAAATTTATCTTTTTTGTGAGGCAGTCTAAATTTAGTGAGAGAATCTTCATTCAAGTAGGTTACTTTGTTGATGTAAGTCTTTTTCAACTTAAAATATGCTATTTTAACAGTAAATTACAGATTATAGGCGAAATTGCACTAATGCACTAAAAGAAAAAAAAACATGTTATAGTCAACACATAGAATTATTTTTATTTTTATTTTTTTGCCTAAGTGCAAAATCCATACATCAACATGTTACCTCAACCCTGCCATAATACACTAACATCTACTCTTCAAGTGAAGCCAAAAAAAACCAAAATATGTGATGACATTCAAATGCAACAAAAATCTGCAATAATGATATATTTCTTGCAGAAATATCAAAATATATTTTGTAAAATATAGGCTACCACTGACTACTTTCGAAGACGACATCCTGTCATTGATGACGTAGAAGTGACTGAATTGTCTAATAGAGGCAAATGGGAGATCGTCAAATTTCGTGATGTTATTATTATTATAAGCGACCTATGTACAGTTGGTGGAACAGGGTTCAAAATGGTTGTCAATTCTCAGGTAAAAATGTTATATTCTATATCAAATATCAAAATTTTAGAAAAATAAATTAGACACTTTAATTTTATGTGTAGTCTTATGTTTATAAACTGTAGAAAAATTCAACCTTGAGTTTAATATGTTGAAAATGACTTGAATTATTTCCTTCATTGCATCAAATTTTGATTTCTTATTTTTTGGTGAATTTATTACTACACTGGGTGAAGTGTATTTCTTTGCTGATTGACGTTAGACCAAAATTTTTGTCCGGGCATGATTTACTACAAATCCGCCTTTTAATTTTACGTTCAAAATTGCCAGAAATTGCTATGTCTTTTTCTTATGATGCAGAGGTAAAACTTGGACTCATATTTGTCATTTTGTTTTGTATTCTGATGTTATTAATCTAATATATCATTAACTGGATTTCTAACATTTCACCTAGAGTATTGCTGACACCTTATCGATCAATGAAATGTTCACAAAGTACATGATATTTTATTACTAGCACTGGGTGTATATAATATCACTGTTTGTTGACCGTATGCCCCCGACATAGAGCTCAGTAACCAGAATAAATTCTTATAGTAACAATATGCCTTTTAATT
The DNA here is from genome assembly GCA_032357055.1 of Geukensia granosissima. Taxonomy (NCBI): domain Eukaryota; kingdom Metazoa; phylum Mollusca; class Bivalvia; order Mytilida; family Mytilidae; genus Geukensia; species Geukensia granosissima. The sequence goes on from JAULBM010302642.1 coordinate 6,172, forward strand.
ATGTGTTCATAATTTGTGAAAATTACCAGACAATTTTTGAAATTGTTTAGTTTCTTTCTTTTTCGCTACGTAAAAAATCCTTTTCTTAGTTTGAACTCATGTTTCTTTAAATTGATTTTGGTTTTGATGTTTGTGCTTATGAATCCTATTATATTATAACAACTTTATGGACCAAAGAAATGGCCATACAATATATCAAAATTAATTTCTTATTAAGTTGAAAAGAAATAATGCGACACATTTGTCCTCAGTATGTTTTACGTGTTCTATTTTTGTCTTTCGTTTTATTATTTTTTTTTTTGCCATAGTCTTGTCTGTCTTTCGACTTAACAATTTCTGTCTGCCCCTTTGGTATCTTCGAATTCCTTTTACAATTTCCTGAAAAGTAGGCTTTTCAGAAAGCGTCTACCTTGTGTTAATAGTTTGAAAATTTACATTGTCAAGAATATGTTTAAAAAGCAAATATAACACAACCGCTTTCAGTGACATCAACGATTCCAATATGTCAAGCCAATCATAAAAAGGGTTAATGTTAACATAAAACTGTGTTTAGCTCATCTAAGCAAAAAATAAAAGGATTATCCTACACTTGATAAGCCAGCTATATGGTAATGATAACGATACAACCAAAAGTTATCTGTTAAGCTGTCACCTGAATTTGTCACTTCATGAACGAAAAATGCTGCTATTGATTTTAAATTATAGGCACTGTCCAGCTCTTCACAGCTATATGATGCTTGTGGAATATTACTGGGTGCTGGATGTCTGTTTGTTTGGCTAGGTGTCCTTCATTACTTATCATATGATTCTAGACTTAATGTAAGTATTGCAATTGCCGTAAACATGATAATAAATATGAGCAATGATTTTTTTAGTATTGCTAACATTCAAGTCACAGTTCAAGACTTCATTAAGTTATCAAATTGAAATGTTTTTTAAGAAAATTGAATCAAATCGAACAGCTAGCTCTTTTATACATTGCTTTAGTCGAAACGAAACACATAATCCCACTTAAACAGGGCCTGTAAAAAACTGATTCCTATAAACTAGGCAAAACAAAACTTTTAAATATATTCTACTGTTTTAGTCGAATATAACTACAAAAATTTGCTTGTATATTTTCCATTATTCGGAGTCAGTGACATTAAAAGGACTATGGTCACTTTATCATGTGTTTATTTCACGTGATGGGCCAATTTATAAAAGCTGTCAAATATTTATTTAAAAAATGGAGATTAGAAAGCCTACCTTCAATATTTTGGAAGTTTGAATATTGAAAATGCTCGATAATGTTCTAGCTTACTTGATCATAGCGACATAAGAATACGTTTGAATGCCTTCCTCATACATTTGGGCCATATTGACATCTTTCAAGGAAACATTTAGTAAGAATAACCTTTACAACCAAAAGCAAATTTGGAAGTCACTAACATTTAAAAGACGGAATATGGAATATACGCCAAATAGACACAAGCCAAATCTTTTCTTGATTGTGTACTGCATATTTTCTGGTTAAGCTGTTGTCTTTAATCATCATATTTCCGTGGGGCACGAAGCAAGATTTAAAAAAAATAGAGCCTTGCATTTTGTTTCTTTTATCAAACAGATTGTGGAAAAAATGGAAAAACAACGGTTGAAAATGACTTAAATACACTGCTTACGCTCCGTATTAACTGTATCAGGTACGCTCGGGACCAAAAATTAGAAAACAGGGAGTTACGTGCAGGCACGTAGAGAAAGTTTCCTATCGTAAACTAAAATTATAAGAATTAACAATGTCGGAAAAATGTAAATTCTAACTTTCCAACATTCATTCCAATATCCAAAAATTAATAAGAGCATACAATCAAGCACGGTTTTGGTTTTGAAATCCATTCATACTGAAATCACCGCTACAGGTTCTTCGCTAAACACTTAAATTGTTAAATGCTATATAAACCTGACTGGACTCTTTCAAATTATTTCAAAATTATTGATGTTACAAGTGAAAATATATGGAAAAGTAGTCGGTCTTCTAATACTTATGTATATTCAGCTTAATGCAGAAAACAAAGTTGTTTGAATTGGGTCTAATATAATAATATTTTTTTCACTAGAGAAAAATTATTAAATGATATTAGTCTTAAAAAATGTTTCATAAAAATCTTTCATGAATATTTGTGAAATTTTTTTCAGCTTCTGTTCCGAGTGATGCAAAAAGCAGCTGGACAAGTGATAAGGTTTCTGTTTTGTTTTGTTATACTGTTTATTGGATTTGCTCTGTGTGGATGGGTAGTGTTAGGACCATATCATATGAAGGTATTATTGGATACTGTTGCATGCCGTAATGTATTTTTTTCTTTGTTAAAAATGCTTTATCTAATACAATAGTCAATGTCGCTGAATTTAGGTTGCAACCGTTTTATTTTAGGCGAATGGAAATAACTTTGAATCCTGTCTGTTGTACAATACTTTCGATGTGCGTTTTTCAGTGTGCTTGCGCGACATAAATTTTTTTTTCAATATTAAACACTATTTGAATCCAGAAGTATTACCATTTCTTTACCGAATTTGCTTTCTGCCTTTTTACTTCAAATTCCTTCCAAGCCCGCATCATTATTAAATGGTTGCAGCCTTGAAAGTTTTTTGTAATTGTGATTTTTGTATCAGTGTTTTATTTGCGATAATGTTTTATTTTTGGTAATGAAAAGCATCAAAAAGCATTACCACTTTAATGACTAAAAAAGATTAAACAATATAATTTATTTTTAAAAAAATCCAGTTTAGTATTGTACTAAAACAGTGAAACATCCTTAAAGAAGGCCATTGCCGTTTGTGAATCTATTCCATGCAAAGACTTTTTAACTACAAAATCTATTATGAGACATCCAAAATACAAAGTTCACAAGAACAAAACAAATTTGAAACCAAAGGCAAAACGGAAACAAGAAGAGCCGACATTTATGCACCGAACATTTTTGTGAAATTGTTGAATTTTAACTTCGATATCAAAAGACTTAATAGACCACCGTTTCATAATTGATCATTTATTATTTTAATTTCAGTTCTTCAGACTGTGGCAGGCATTCTTTTGTCTGTATTCAATCTTAGACGGAGATGAACTTTATCTGAACTTTGTGACAGTAGAAGATTCCAAAGAGATTGTTTGGTGGTTTAATTCAGTTTTTATAACTTTGTTCCACTTAGTTTTTGCTGTAATTGCCATGAACATCTTTATTGCCATATTTACATCGACTTATGAAGTCATGCAGGTATATTTTGTAAATTAGTCTTAACACTATAGAAATAGGAGCTATGGTACGATTGTCTATAAGATGGTCATCCAAAAAGTACAAATACTAACATCTACAGATTACAGGTTACCTCAAGGCAAAGATCCAGACCGCGAGGCAAGCTGTAAAATGCCCTGAGCTGTAAATATGTTGATATTCAGATGTAACAATAATCAGTCAATTATACGGGTTACATAACAGTGAAACATAAAACGACATCAGTTTCCACGTTCATGACGGACATATTAAAACATATAATTATTTATTAATACAGATTTTTGATTGTGTAAAATTAATATGTAATTCCTGTAAACATTTTCTATTTCATTTTTTATTATTATTTTTTTCCAAAACAAACAATGTTGTCATTGCCTTTGTCCGTATAGATTAATCTTTTACGTAGAGAATGACATTGTGAGACATCAAGCTAATATTCAAGTGTCTAAATTAAGTATGACCTTTTAACAACTGCAAAATTTTAAGTTTCATGAAATATCGTGTAAGATTTCTTTGATTGAATATTTATACAATAATATTATGTTTGCTGTGTAATATGCCAAGATATGTCCCAAGGTTTGAAAGCATAATGCACGACCCGGGGGGAAGTTAATTATGCCTTCTAACTTTAGGACATATTTTGATATATTACACGTCCGGAACATGCATTATGCCTTCAAACCTTGGGACATATTTTGATATATTACACGCCCAGAACATTCATTATGCCTTCAAAACTTGGACATATTTTGGCATATTACACGCATCAGACAATATTATTGTCATTATTCCTCTGAATGTTTACTTCATTGTCAATCATAGTGAGAAAATCCCGCCCAAAAATTCTCACATGATTTTTCAAAGACCGCCTTTAAGGCATATTACATGGATAAGGGTTTAATATTCATTCACATATTACATCAACATTATTATCCTTTGTAAAAATAGTAGACTTGCAATTATGGAAGATTCTTTCATGGATAGTAATGAAATAAAATTTAACAGAACTTATTAAAGACAAGAGAAAGTATCACTAGGAATCCCGTTAATCAATACATTTGATCGAAAATATTTTATATTTCATTATGTTCAACAGGAGAATGATGATAGAAGTGACTTGAAGAAATGGTTAGATAAATATCGAGCAAAAAAGAAATTCCAATTACCAAAGAAATGTAAAAGTTGTTTTTGCGGGTAAGTAACTCGATTCAGTTCTTGGTAAATAACTCACATCAATACTCAAAAAAATTAGTCAGAAGGACTTAAGTTATCTCATTTGCCAGGAAGAGTCATATTTCAAAAATGAACTTTTTATGTATTTATTTTGATTCACAATTACCTTTATTTTTTTGTACAAAAAGTGTTATTTACAAAAATCCTATCCACCAAATAAATTGTTGTCCACATAGTTTATTTTTTTATTTTCCTTTTTTGGCATGCATTTTTGTTATATTTTGTTAATTTTACTAACAATAATTTTACAAATAAATTGTTTATTGTAGTTGCATTACGGAAAATCAGGAGCCTTAATAGGTAGCCTAATAATGGTGTGTGAACTTGAATTTTGTTTAGTGTCCGATTTATAATTAACTGTGCATGGTTTGAGTGTGCCTTTTCCATAAACTTCATCCTACGCCATCTTAAGATTTCAGTGTTTTGTTTGTCTTTCGTTTCAGTTTGTTATCCATGGTCTTGTTTGTCTTCTGACCTAAACGATTCCTGTGTGCCCGTTTGTAATCTTCGAAGTTCTTTTTAGTATTGAGCAGGAAAATAGAAATCGCTTTTACCATTTTTTATTAGTTTGATAAAAAAAATGTACCGCTTCTTTTCAGTTACTACCTCAAATTATACAAAACATATTTTTGCATAATTGAAAAAATGTTATTTACGCATAACAAAAGCCCTTGTTTTACTTAATTTCACTAAAATTCATAAAATATTTTAATTGATGTCTTTTATATTTCTAATAATTCTCAAGTTTTAGCGATTTTTACGATTGGACGTTTCTGAGTGGAAGATGCACTTGAGGGACATCGCGTTCTTTGCCCATTTGATAAAAGCAATGTAGTTTCCCCACAGCTGAATTGCACCAAAAAACACCACCAGTTGCGCCAATACATCTGCAACATATCAGGAATATTACTTCGACCCCATTGCACTCAGTAATATACGCATATGATTCATCCCCAAAAAATTGTTCACTAAATGCAAGTTAAATAATAATTTACAAAAAGTTGAGGGTGGTTAGTGTACTAGAAAAAATGGATTCTGACATCGAAAAAATAGAGTCAACTAATTGAAAGAAATTTTTTACACATTTATTACATATTTATTTTTCAATTTTTTTTAATGCTGATATTTGGAGTGCTTTAAAGAATTTATACCTTTAGTCGGATCTAGTATTAGAATAAACCCGAATAACGGGAGAAGGGTTCATGGTCATAAGTTTCTATAAATTTATGTTTCCTAATGTTATATTAAATAATTTCAATATTTACAATATATATTTTCATTAAAATAATATTAAGATAAGTACAAATATTCCTGTATTTTGGCACAGACAAATTCTTATTTTTATGGCTCAATTTAACTGCAAAATAACCTGGTGCCAATGAGTTTTTAAAATCACTATCAAAGGTAGAGGGTCGTTAAGGCCCATGTTTGGCCCAATAATTTGTTTAAAAGATTAAAATTGCCTTACATCTATTATTTTATATTTTTTGTATTGAATTATGTCAATGAAAAGAAAATCAAACAAAATTTTAATTTAATTAGATCTACAATGGTCACATGACACATAGAAAATGCTTTAAATGTGAAAATACTTAGAAATTAATTAATTTGATGCAATTTTTGATTTTATGTTGTCGATTTTAATATAGATCGCACAAAAACATCACAACCAAACTTTGCACAATTAAAGATCGATTAATTGCAAATGGTTGGTTAAAATATCTTCGTGATGTTTTTGTGCGATCATATCTATTTTGAACAAAACACCACCAAAAATTGAAATTTACCGAAAATGTTAAATTATTATCAAAATAGTCAAATATACCCTTTCATTTTGTCGAAATGACGGAAAGTATACAAGAAAAAGTAATGAATTTGTAACAGAGGAATTGTTACATGTAATGTTTGTGTTTGAAGCAACAGGATCTGTTGCTGAGACTGGCGACGATGCCGGAACGACAGGCAGTGACTGACGACTAGCCAACTGCCTAGAGAACACACACAAAAATCACTGGCGGAACTAGAACTCACAGACTGGTAGAGCGATGACAAACAATGACTTTCAGTATGGAATTTTTATTTCACTACGAGGTCGGGTGTTGTCAGTTTGAAGGTCTGACTCCGACTGAAGAGTAATCTTCAGTCTACAAATTATAAAGTATGGGTTGCCACACAGTGGGTTGCCAAAGAATTAAGATTGCATAACAATAAACATAAGAAACTTGACAAACATAAAATTAGCACTTTACAAGAAAAGATAATTGTAAACAGATTAATGTCACTACATGTACACAAAAAAGCTGTTAAGACGGATATTGAAAATTTGTCTCTAAAATGAATAGACATACATGTATAGAGATTAAAGAATGTGAAAAAGATAACTAAATAGATGGATAACTTGAGCTCATTAACATGTGAAATTTCGCAATTACGCCAAATTTAGCTAACAATTGCAAGTCCGGAAAGATTACTGAGAAATAACATGATAAATTAATATATGAAAATGGGGATTGTAAATATGAAAATCGATTACATAATTATATAACAAATAAAAGAAAGATATCGTCCAAATTTTAAATACGAATAACCCGTTTTTAAGAAAAACACTTTTAACAGTTATATAAAACACCTGAATTAATAGTCCCAATGTCCGAAATTAGTTAAGAACACATTTGATCATTTTTCCGCTATCACACAGTACACGTGCACAATACAGAAAAAATGCGGATTCTGCCTTTTTCGCATATATTTCATAATCTTTCTTTTAAATATGGATATGTCAGAAAGACACGATCACATCTTACATGCGTTTAAAACAAATATCTTAAAGTCAAAATTGTGTGTAAAGCACTCCAGCCGGGTTACCGGACTTACCTGTATCCTTACTCTCAAATAAACGGTCACTCTCCTTAGCCTATAAGGTCATTTTTCCTTAGTCCAGGTTTGACGGTATACTTTGCGTGTTAAATTTTTGATGTTTAGCCATTGGTTTTAAAACGTATTGTATCAACCCTTCTCCTTTTAGGTAACAACTATTTGCTTATTGGGGGGAGGGGGGGGCTGATGGGATGTGAGTGAAAAATTTTTAACCGCCAAGATCACAGGGACCGGTAACACACGATGTGTTGATTGACTGGGTCCCGACTATGTATAAAAGGGTGAGTGGCCAAGATCACAGAAACACATTTTGATTTGTAATGTGGCTGAAAATATGCTGTTGCCTGCTAAAGAATTGCACTGCCAAATTTGAGGAGTGTAAACCTGGTGAGACAGCTAGTGTTCTGGAAACAGTAGTATACAAACATTTTTGTTAAGCATGGGCAGAAAAAATATTTTTCTCTTCTTCTTCAGACAAAAAAAAATTATTTTGTCCGAGAACATGGAGGATGGTTCTGAAAAAAAAATCTGACCACAATGGAAATCCCTGAACCCCCACCACTCGATAGGAAAAGAGTTGTTTGTTGCCATAGCATCAATCGTCGAAATCTTTTGTTGCCTTAGCATCAATTGTCGAAACAGAAATTGTTCGTCTACACTTACCTGTTTTGGTGAATGGTACACAGTGTGGGAAGCAACAAAGTGGTACTGTAATATCACGCATGATACCATCAATAGTGTGAAGAACATTGTCGTGATGACCATCTTGGCTCAAACGAGAAGTAGGTATTTTTAAATTTCATAAATTCTACTTTCACTTTCGGTTTTGACTTAATTCTACTTTCACTTACGGTTTTGACTCAATTTTTAAATAATTATTTTTTATTGATTTAAAATTTATGATTTTTGAATCGGACAAAAACGAACTAGCAGAGAGAAGATTGTCTGCCCCTGCAATCATGAGCCCGATATTATCCAGAACCGATCCGCTTCGAAGAAAGAAGATCCTTTCCTCTCTTTATTATTAAGGGGGGGGGGCTTGAGTTATCTATTACGATGTTGATTTTGAAACTGTCCAGTTATAGTTTTTCAAACCGATGTCTCCGTATGTCATAAGTTTCAAATAAGAATCTTTTGAT
>JAULBM010302653.1:0-11248 GCA_032357055.1 Geukensia granosissima
GTCTTTCGTTTCATTTTGTTGGCCATGGTCTGTCTGTCTTCCGACTTACGATTTCTGTCTGCCCCTTTGGTATCTTCGAATTCCTTTTGAAACACATCCACAAATATTTGTATATGCGTTTACCATTTTTTAACAAAACAGAGGTGACCTAAAGCTCTTAATGTTAATTTGAGTTTTGAATGTGAAATATCAGTATACAGGGTGCGCAAATCAAATGTTTTGGTGTATAGCAAGAGAAAAGGGACAAGGTATTCTAACAGATATTTTAATGTTTAAGAATCCACATTTGATTCATGCCACTTCTTGAATGATTAGTTTCACAGTAACTCTGTTATAGAATAACTGTCAGTAACTTGGAAAGAGGTTTTATGGAACATTTGACAGACCCTGCATTGTAAAAGTGCTTGTAAGGACACTTATGAAGCTTTGTAATCCAGTTAAGTGAAGTAAAATCGTATTCTTCCTTAGTTGAAATTCTAAAAGAGGACAAGATTGTCAAGTATTTATTCTTTAGTAAGTGTCGCCGGGGTATATGTTGGGTCGCCAAAAGAAGTGTCAATAGATTCTTTATCAAACAGTCTATGAAGTGTGATTTACAAACAAAAACAATGTTGTTAGGGGCTTTTTCAACGGGGACGACAACATTTTTACATGTAGTTTAGAGAGATGTCTGGCAAAACTCGGATCTTTGAAAACCGATTTCGAGAGATTCCATAAAAATCTTGAGATTGAACTTCCAGTTGATGGATTGAGCTCACGGAATTGTGTTCCTTTGGCAAACACGAATCGTAGAGAAATGTTTTCGACAATGTTAAATTCGCCAGTGATCACGTGGCCGGCAGGATTATATTTGAATGGAGAACTTGTAGTCTTGAGGTTAAGACTTGTAGTCATCGATGCTGAGACTTTTTAACACGTGTTTGTAGTTGAAAATGTGGTTGCAATACGTGTGATCTAAGTGTATGAAATGATAAGTACAAGCTGATCTTTAGAATAAGGTGGAATTTTGGTTTGGACGGATCTTTTAATAAAGGATATTCTGATATTGATTGAAAGCGAACAAAAGTTTACGAATAACCGTTTTTCTGGTTTGTTTTTCTGAAAAACTAACTGGCTTGAAAAGCTGTGATTGGCAACATCAATGATTACTGCTGTTAGTATGTACATACTTGAATTTTGATTTGTAAAAGGTGTATCCAATTACGATTTATTCGTTTATTAGTTGTGACTTCCATGTTTATTTTCTTCTTATGCTCTTCATCATGTTCAGAATGGACGTATTTACGTTTATGTGCTTTAATCAGTCTTTTCTTTGATTCGGTTAGTTTTTTCTTCTAAAATATAGTTCAAGTGTAAATAATGATTGCCAGCTAAGTCGTCTGGTTTTCAATAAATGAGAATGTAAGAACCAATCCGTAGTATAAGATATTCGAGTCTGTCAAAAGTTAATGAATGGTTTTGATACTGTATAGTTTTTGCCTGTCTTTCGGTCATGCTCTCCTGTTGTCCTTAACTTGAAACACAAAAACATGTTACCGCATGGTCATTTAATGTCAATTAATGACTATTTACATGTGTAACGACAACCACTAGACTACAGGTTCCTAGCTTGGGGCACGCATATTATTTGGCGGGGTTAAAGAAACATGTGAGCGCAAAACCCTCCCTTTAACTGGGAAATTGTTGTGACAGAACAGTAATAAAACACGATAAAAAGCAGTTGAACATTTTAGATTGATACTGAAAACCAAAAACAAATACAATAAACAGTAAAACATGATGCAACGTATCGACATCGAAAGAGTACAACGTACTCGCAAAACATGCAAAAACTGTTAGTAATACTTGTTCACCGACTGGGACTCAAGTTTGTTCTTATGTTTTTCGTAGTATCATGGTTATGAAGCATATGTACATTAATTACTTCTCTCATAATGTTGTCGTCTACATATATTTTTGTGTTAAAACAAAATTTACAAATTTAATTTCAGTATGGTGGTATTCAATATATTCTTTAACAACGATCTACACTTCTGAAGGGGATACATTCGTTTTAAAATGCCATCTTTGTGAAAAAGGTGAATGGTGGAAACACGACGAACTGACACTTTCTGTTGAAAACGACATCAATCCTGGAGTAAATAGAGTTAGCCTGACTGGAAATACTACTGTTGGTGAATATCATTTACAAGTTGAGAATGCAACATTAACAGATGAAGGCACATACAGATGTGTCTGTTTAAACGAGTTAACAATTATGGTAACAGACATAAAAGTAGACTTTGGTGGTATGTAAGAATGACATTCCTGTATATTTTATATATTCCTTAGGAACTTTTCCCGTTATTTCAAGATTTTGACTGAAGATTTATGATGCCATTGCAGCAAACTTAACCAATGGTTCGGAAATAGAGACTTGAATTTAAGCACACACCATTTGATTTAATTCCATCGCGGGAAATACTGCCGGTCATTCTATGTCGACTGATTCAAATAAGGGATATTTAATTATTTAGTACGTGTACACATGCGGACAATCGTAACAATTTAAATTTAATGCTTTAATTATGAAATGGATCAAGCACAATAGTGTTGCAACAATAAGTTACATAGATATATTATGGTGTCCATTTAGGTTATGTGGAACTTCAAATCAATGTCTTATACATTAGTAATTTTAAAATAACCTTAAAATTCATAAGATATTAAAATATTAGAATGCTTATCTGCGATAAAACAAAATAATGAGTATATAATCATTTATAAAAATATAGTAAAATACATGGGTACGAAACACTTTTATGCATAGACAGATATGTTTTATTTTTGAATACATTGTCAACTTAGTTAATATTAAGATTTGACTAATGAACTAAAGTCAAAACAATTGAGAGCATCGCAGATTAAACTGGGCTTCTACTGAGGAGTAACTCGCTCTTCTTAGTTGTGAAACAGATTGCTAATACTGCTGGAACACCTTAACTCACCTTGGGTTTTGTAGGGTTCGTTTTACTACATCTTTAGTTTTTGTGTGGTGTTGTGTGTTCTTTGTTTGTCCTCAGTTTCATTTTTTGTCCATAGTCTTGTCTGTCTTTTGAATTACCGAATTCAGTCTGACCCTTTGATATCTTCGAATTCCTTGTAAGGTTTAACCGGACCATTCTTCGTCAATATTTGTCGTTTAATTTTATTTACATGACATTAATTGAATCTAATATAATTGTTTATTTTTTTGGATTATCAGAAATTATCACGTAGTCTTTTTTCTTTATTGTCCTGAACGAGGTTAATGTAGCACAGGCTGCAGAGTATTTGGATAAGCTGCAGCTTTGCTTGGTGAACCTAAGAAATTGGTCATCTATATTTAAAGTTTTTCTGTACCTGTTATAGTTAAGAGAATAATTATAGTTATAGTGAAGAGAATAATTATAGGGTCCCACGTCTAACTAAGATTTTTAAGCCATAGCTTAATAGAGCTTTGACAGAGGCCAACAGATGAAATACCGAAAGGACGCCATAAACCGGCCCATAGGCTTTCTTTTTATCTATCATATTATTACGTTACAAGGTGAGACAACCACATGTTAAAAGGAATTTTCCATTTGAAACTTTGATGTGGCAGTTGATTCGATACTCTCGTGCATGTTCCAAGTATCAGGCTTTTCTGAAGAGAGCGTGAATTACTACAACAAGGATACATGCAGTCAAGAATGAAATCGTCCCTTCTTTGATTTTATAGTCGCCAATTTGTTGATCTGTTGATTGGTGAAAAAGGGCTTCATAATTATGTGTATTTAAAAAGATTTAAAAGACATTGCATTTTTTCAACTGAGGTATCTAAATAATTTTTTCTGAAAAACCCAATGAAAACGATACACATATTTTAAACTTGTGAATGGGACAAAATGGAAGAAATGAAAACGAGACCTACAACCGGTAAATAGATATATTAACTGTGTTAAAGATGTTGTTTTTTAAGGTCATAAAAAAAGATGTTTTACAACATCGCAAAAAAGATAGGGCTCATAACATATTGCTTGTAATAACGACAATCAACGTAGAAGCTGATCAACGTGATGTAGACAATACTCTTCCCTCTCAAGAAAGGAAAATTTTATCAGAAAAGATATTGCGTTTGTGAAATGTCCCTAAGAGTATAGATTATCACGTTAAAATTAATAGTACAATACATGGAATTAAAAAGGATTTGAAGATTCCAAAGGGACAGAGAGAAATATATGTCAGAAGAAAGACAATAAAGACCATTGCCAACAAAATGATCCTTGTAACGTAATAATATGACAACCATAGGAAAATCAACATGCACTGAAACCTAAAGCTGGAGTAATATGAAACCAAAAAACTAGAGTGAGTTCAGATGTTCCGGAAGGGCAAACAACTCTTACACTAGCGTCAGCTGTCGTGTTTCGTAGTATTCAAAGCCTGTGTTGATTCACTATCGATGGTCATCACAACCGGTAAAGAAATGGATTCGAAGTCACGACAATGTGGAGATATCCATGAACATATGTAAAAGAGATATTTCTAACAGATCAACCAAATTGTAACAGGAAGTGAAAAAAACGGTGTCAGGACTTATATATTTCCTCTAGAAATCCTTTGATCAGAAACCTTGTCAATTAACAACAAACATGTGTCAATATATGCCTGATAAAAAGTAGAAGCCCGGGATAGCGTGTTAAATGAGACATTATCACTTCGTATGCAGGTGCGTCTAAAATGTTGCAACAAATGAAAGGAAAGCTTACAATGTAAAAGGAATTAATAGATACCAAAGGGCAGACAGAAATCGTTTAGACAGATGACATACAAGAACATGGCTAACAGAATAAAACGAGAGACAAACGTAGAACACACGGCACTACATTGAAAACTAAAGCTTGAGTTACACGAACCCTACAAAAACCAGGGTGATTTCAGGTGCTCCGGAATGGTAAACAACTCTTGCTCCAATATTGGCACCCGTCATGTTACTCAGTAGTCAAAGCCGGTATATCGTCACAATCGATGTTAATCACAACCGATATAGGAACGGATTTGTAGATATCCATTGTCATTTGTGAAATGGCTATTTCGTACCGGTCAACCAAATCATGAGGCGACCGAAAAACTTCCAGAGTGATGACTCTTATCTTTCCATGAGAAACCCTTAGCTCAGTAGCTTTCTTGTCGGACTTTGAAAAAGACGACTTGAAAAAAAGATGCAGAAGAAGCAAGAAAAAAATGCTTATAAATTATGTGTTCGTAAGTAGAATAAAGATTAGAATACTAACAATAATTTTTGCTCTCTTTCAAGAACCACCTTGGAATGTTACAATCGAGAAAGCAACAGACGATGGATATCTATATGGAATTGAAAATCAGTCTTTAGATTTAGTTTGCAGTGTAGACGGTGAAGTGCCTGACATTGTAATAAATTGGTACAATGAGAAATCATTCATAAACAAAGGCGTTTCAAAATCATTGACATTACAGACAATTCCAAACAGACGGGATGACAAAGCCGCGTACAGATGTGAAGTGGAGAGCTCTGCGTTAACCAGACCACTAAGGAAGACAATATATCTGCATATAAAATGCAAGTTAATGTAACAAATCTTATAATAACTGCATTGATTAACTGTCCCAATAGTATGAACAAAAAACTTGTTTACATGATTTCCTCCGATCTTGATGGTCACTCGTATTTTTTTTAGGAAATCCACATTTGTAATACCACACATACCAAGTCTAATCTATGCCTATTTTTAAAAAGTATGTGTATTCATGAGATCAGTTTTGATTACCAAGTTAGCACTCAGATTTATTTAATCTGTAAAAGTTATATCATTTTATCCTTACAAAATTTCCGGATAATACTTTTCTCTGGGTTCGTCTTTTGTTTGGTTTTTTCAGTTTTTGTTTATCAAGTTTTTATAAATTCTCATGAAATGTTAAGCTAATTTCAATATTTTGTCATATGAGTGTAAAAATTTTATTCAGTCATAAGTTCAATAAACACCGTTAGGTATTACACAATTTTGCCGAAGACAACGTCTTAAATTTTTGTCTTTGTACTTTTTTTCTCTATTTATGTTAAAATATGTTTAGTGTGTACAAAGTGTTTCATATATTGCTGTTTTAGCTACCTAACATCTTGGACCATTGTTTAACATCTTAAACATCAAATGTCATTTCGGAGATTTGTTAAAATCAAAGGCACTGAGTATACGGAAAAGCCTGGAAAAGTACTGCACTTATTAGTTGTCCCTGACGTTGATTTCGAATTATTTGTATTTAAGGGTTTTGTTGCTATGTTTGGATGGATCTTGAACTTCCTACCCTTTTGTTCTAATGCTACTGATAAGTGGTTACCCATTGAAATGTAAAAACGAAAATTATCCATAAATATCCAACATTTGTATTTTTTTTAATATTATGTCTCCTCTGAGAAAAAAATTATAATGATATTGTAGCAAAAATTTTATTTATAGTACACACATTAAGATCAGGTTTATATTTTTTTCTTTAAGTCAAACCCTCCATATTGTTCAGCAGAGACCATCTTATTGGAAGTGGTTGTTGTGTACTGATATGCATATCTGACGCAAACCCGTTGTCGTCTATGATTGCAATAGAAGGAACAAATGGTGATATCTTACAAACGAAAATTAATGCCTCCTTGATGGTTTTACATTTAGATGACATGCGTAAAAATGATTACAACAACTACACTTGCAGAGCCGAGAACCAAATTGGAACAACTGAAATGTCCATGAATATAGTACAGACAGGTACGATACTTATACAGATATCTTTTTTAATGCGAAAGTCCAGTTTAGAATACCCATGCGAGATATCAAAAGTGCCTAGTCCAAAGAGACAAGACAAATTGAAAACAAACAAAAAGATAGATCGTAAAGAATAGGAACAAAAGTATGGAATCCACGAATTACTTTACAAAACATGAGTGTGATCAGGTGCTCCGGAAGGGTAGGCATCCCCTGTCTTCCGCACAACACCCGTCGTGGAATACCAAATCTCAAATCTGGGTTTACGTCAATCCGAGAAGAGGTCAACTTATTTTTGTAATACCGGTAACAGGTGGATAACTAGTTTAGATACACTGATACCATGTGGATCAACCTATTCGAAATGGCGACCAGTACATTTTAGGAGGGTCGACTTCAACCTTGATTGGATGTATCATTTTTGTAGTAATTTATGCGACATCAGCATGCTCTCTTCAGAAAATCCTAAAACTTGGAACAGGCACGAGAGTATCGAATTAATTATGAAACATAAACCCCGTAGGGAGGGGAAGCAGGAATGTTGCAATATTAATATGGAAAGTTTACAGTTTGAAAGTTGAAGTCATCCCGTTTGTCGTAAATCTAAGAAACAAGTTTTCCTTAAATTTCGAGAAATAAATCTATGAAGCAGATGTTGTTGAGTCTGTGGTAAGATGAGAGGAACTGTTGAAGGTAATAATTTAAGCCATTGTCTATATTACGAATGAAACAAAATTAGCTGAATTAAAATTAATTAAAAAACCTTAGATTAGTCCACTGAGAACAATGAAATACCAAAGGACCTCAATACATATAGTAAATGTTAAAGTCTGACTAAAAACAACAGAACGTTTGGTAGAAAAAAATGTTTCTCCCCTTTACCTTTGGTAAGTGTCGTGAAAATATTTCGTAATTTATGCATACATTTTACAGCTTATTTGCCTCATTCTGCAGGTCAAATTCCTAATATATTAAGGTTAACTTTTCATATGTATTTAATAGCCCCAGATTCAAGGGGTTGAGGATAAAAAGGGGATAAAATAATCAAAAACAGAATAAAAACGATTGTACTGTTAAAATTGAATCTATTTGCATTTCCATCGGTTATGTAAAGCTATACACATAATATATTAATAGAAAAGCAAAGTTACAATTGTAAAATAAATTGGATGCTCTCTTTGTGCGATCTAGCTGTGAAGAGTAGTGCTGTAAGGAGGCAGTGAAATACTCACACTGCAGAGGTTGTATACTCCAATTTGTCAATTATTAGATATATGTTGGACAGCTGATTGAAGTTTAATTTACTTTTATTGTTCGGTTGGATTCATGTTGTCTCTGGTTTTATTTGTAATTGTAATCGTACTATGTATTGATGTCAAGAGTTAAATCTAATGAAAATGATTAATAAGAGTTGCTTTTATGTCGTTTTGTTTCAGCAATGTTCCAGTTGAGGGTTGAGATAAGCGCTCACAAACATGTTTAATCCCGCACATACTATCTGTGCCTGTCCCAACTTAGAACCCTGTACATGCTGTAATAGGGTGGATATTATTTTTATTATTGTTAAAGATTGTATACTTATTTGACTGTTTAGTGTACATTTGGATTTCTTCACGTTTTATCGTTGGGGCTCGCTCGTGGTGTGGATATATGTCCAGTAGTAAGACCTTACGCTGTCTTAAAGACAATCATACCAAAATCTGCCTTTTCAATATTAAAAGAATTTGTGCTTTGTTTCTATCAGTTTTTTTTATTTTTGACATTGTATGGTAAATTGAAAACTCTACCTAATTTTAATTTGGACGCAGGTGAATGTTTGACTATTTGTAAAATATGTCCGGCATTTATATCATATTCTTCAATTTGATTAAAATTAATTAAAACTTTCTTGTCTTTTAAATCCAATTAATACAGTATCATATTTTTGTAAGTATTGGGAATTTCTGTACATCAAGTTAACACAGAGTGAATCAGGATAATGTTTATATATTTGTAGCATAACTTGTTTACCTTTTGATATTTCAGACTGCGAATGTGACCAAATGAAATTAAAGGGAAATTTGTTTTACCTTAACGACTTAGGAATTATCATGGTATTTGGTGTACTTATTGTACTGTTTGTATGTACACATATAATATGTTATATCCGGTACAAGCGCTCATCGAATCATCAAGTCCAGGAGTTACCCGTTGAAGCACAGTATGATGAGATAGGTACGATAAACTACCATGAGATTATTATTGAGCCTATAGGAGAGGCTATTGCAAACAGAGATTCAGAAAATATTCACATTTTCAGACAATCAAGTCGGAACAGGACGATAGATTCAGACAATGTGGCATCAGACAACATTGAAGCTAATTTTGGGAAAGTAATTCAGTATGACAATCGCTGCTACAATACATCGATGAACGAAAACTCAGACCAGACAATCGACGAAAACGGCAAAAGCAAAAATTCAGCAAATCAATTGTTCAATATCGAAAATGGACATGAAAAGGGAGAATCAACAAGTGACAATTCGACCAGATCTAGTAATGCTTCGTCATTTGTTGGATTTTCAGATGGATATGAAAATCCATATCAACCACTGAAGCAACCGCCTGAAGCAAGTCATCTCTATCATTAATCGGATTAGAGAGTTTAACCTCCAAATAACAATCGGTCAATTTTTATGTTATATCACGCCCCATTTTCTTAAAGAAATATTCACATGCAATTTCCATTAATATTTGTCATATTTTAATCATTACTCTATGTAAAATTATGTTTGTATATATTAAAATTTGTTCATTAAAAATTGCTACATATACAATAGAAAAGGGGGATATGGTGTAAGTCACGTCAACAAGTCCATGACCAACAAGAAAATACCAGTTCACAAAACACCTCACTGAATCTACAGCTGGGAAACATAAAAAATCGGGAATACATGCTCAAGCTGCAGCTTTCAACTCTACTTTGACTTCCTATTTATTGGCTCTAACACTACTGATGAGAGATTACATGTACACCAAATTTATTCAACATTAGTTATTTCGAATTTTGAAATTTTGAATTAAATAAAAAATGATTCCATCGAAGTAAATTCCTAAAAAAGATTTATTTTTTAATGGTTTGTTTGTTTGTTTATTTAGGTCTGTTTGGATTTACCTAATTTTACTATCCTTGGATCTTCGACAACCTATGCTACAGACGAAAGATTACTACTAAATGTACATATAGCATATAGAAATCCACCATATCAAATCAAAGTGATCTTGGTCATCTAGCTAGTAAGGGTAATCAATGAACGTGTTGCAAAGTTGCAGTGGTTTAGCTGCAGATTCTGTTGTTTTTCCAGACATTCAGTATTAGTTTTGTACTGGATGTGCTTGCCCTCGAGGCGCCATTTATTTCTTCTCGTAAAGCATTGATTTTTTTTCATTTAACTTGACACTGACCAAGGCTTCGATATTTTTACTGAGCCTGTTTACAACAGATATTAAGAATTGAAGTGTGATTTTCTTCATAGGAGAGTCTTGTTCATTATCAGACGCCATAAAATTAATTTCAATCGTTGAAACGTTACCATTCAAATTAGCCCTTTCACACGTGCTTCATTAAGAAAACCTTTCAATTCCTCTATAACAAGAGCGATGACACACTACTGCCTTCATGGACAGATAATTTTGACGTAATTATAGAAATTACATTTTTCGTTGATAAATTTTTAACATAATGACATTTTTTGTAAAAAGTTGAATTTATAACATAAATATAAGTAGACAATCGAAAATGAAAGACTGGATGCATCTAAAATATATAAAATTGACAATAGAAAGTCCATCTCTTTGAAGGAGTATTTGTGTAAAGCATCTTAAACATCTGTGTAACTTTTTCATTGACCCAAACAAGAAGATTTTGCTGTCATTTTGCCTCTAACGTCCGTCCATTTCTATATATGAATTGCACTGTTATATCTAAACATGACATAAATGCTTTTAAACTGTTGGCTCCACTTGGGCGGCTGGGGCCCTAAGTACCTTCGTTCTGGAAGCACTACTCCACTTGATGGGGTGTACAAAATCGCTATCCGTCCGGAGGGAGACGTTGAAGAAGCCAAATGTAAAAGAAATGCCACATTTTGAGAAGTCAGTTGGCGTCCAGGTAAACGACTGAATTTTCCGACCCTGTCCAACCCGTTCTTGTTCCTATAACATGATAAAAGTTCCTCCCTTATCGGTCACGTCCTCGCGGTCTACATAGTGATTTATTATTTGTTAACTTGTTCCTTCCTAAATGTGGATGGACTATTGCCAGATAATAATTAATCAATCAATCAATCATTCAATCATTGGTCCATAGGAGCCGCCAATTACTCATTTTTTAAGATTGTCGCGAAAAAAAAACATATTTGTAGATAATGCGTCAAACAACTTATAACTGCTGCAGAAATTGAATTGGACCATGACAT
>JAULBM010302674.1:0-14688 GCA_032357055.1 Geukensia granosissima
GCATTCTGTTGTGAAATAGATACGTACCATTTGAAACACTCTATGGCAGCGGTGGGATTCTATTTGTACAGACTATTATATCTGATTTAGTTTTATGTTTTGGATTGGTAAAATGAAGGGGGAGCTTAACTGCCGCAAATAGAAGTATAGATCAGACAATAATGGCAACTCTAATAACATTTTTCATCAACATTTCAACCTGTCTGATCATTATTTCTTTCCACGCGAGATCATATCATAGAAAATGGCAACATTGGAGTAACATACTTTTTGATCGCTTATTTATACAGACATTTCTAGGTATGCATTACATATGCACAAAATTATATGCTCATCCTCTTCCAAAACTTCATTCTCTAAATAAATCATGTTTTGAGACACCTGTTATAAAACCAAATTCAAATTTATGGATATTGACATCACAGGGGTTTCAAATTCAACAAAATAAAAACAGAAGAACGTTAGTTTCTTTAACTTTTGTTCACGATCAATTTAAGCAATTACCTCCATCAAAAATCCGTCAAATCTAATATTTATAGTGTTTCAGAGACAGTCTGTGTCAATCAATATATACCCATATGCTATACCTTTTCCAGCCAAGATTTTAAAATATTAAAACTTGTTAAAAATTTCAGCATCGACTGCCACAGGTTTAAACCCCCGGACTACGCTTGTGCTTATTACCCATTCAATACTAGCATAAACCTGCTTGCCATGTGTTTACTGGTGTTCTTAACATTATAGAAAACACCTCTCTATGAAATGTATTTGCCAAATATTCGGAAGGGTGAAGGGTGAGATCATTAATACCACTTCGATTAACAAGTTGAGAAGATCTGTTAATACATACGCGAAATCGATCTTTAAAGATCCGATAGCTACCAGACATATTTCTGACCTACATGACAAATATGTTATTGATCCTGCTGACAATAACCATAGCAACATTATTTGTGTTTGTCAATCACATTACATAACTGCTTGTTAAAGGAAGTGGGCGTTAACAATTCACTTTTTCCCCGCAGACATTTACCAAAACAGAATTCCTTGACAATGATAGTTTTGTCTATATTTGGAATTTAAATCATGCAGGAATACTTTGATCTTCCTCTTCCTTACCTAATTGGATTCCAGAGCTACTAAGTAGGTTACATTGAAGGGTCTGCCAAATGCTCCACAAAACCTATTTCCAATTTATTGACATTTGTTTGATCAGCAGTAAAAAGCGGCCTCCAGGTGATAGGACTAAAATGTGGATTTTAAAAATTCAAAAGATTTGTTAGAATGCCTCAAATCTAGGTCGCTTTCGTCTTGCAGTAGCATCAAAACAACTTTCTAATATGTTACTTGATATTAGAATTTTCATCTTTTAATGTGATCTTGAAATTTGTTTGCTTTTTAAAAAAGAGATGTGTCATGATTGTCCATGTGACAACAATCCACCAAATGACAGTTGAATCTAAACTTCTACTGGTCCCAATAACTTGTAAAGGTGAAATTACGGCCGTTATCAATGAACTATAGTCCGCAACATCACAGAAGCTAAAAAAGATTCAAAATACAAAATGTGAAACTGTTTATAAAACACAACAATCGGCCTACTGTATTGAAAAATGGTGGACTATTAAGAGAGAACTAACTAATTAAACAAAGAAAACGACTTGACTTCATGTTAAGCATTGGTCTATTGCACCAATCTTGTTAGACAAACCTGTTTGTTACCCATCATGAACTACTATTTGTGGCATTTTAGAAGTATTCAATCATTAATTCAAAGTCTCCAAAAATTAATTCGGTTTTTGCTATGATTAGTCCATACGGCTGGATAAAATTTTTGCGATTGATTTCTTTAAATAATTATTTATTTTGCATTTCACGAAAGTATTTGTCAGACAATATTAAGCACATTTTTAGGAGTACATTGAAATCGTATGCCAAGTAAATCACTTACATGAAGACATTATATGTTGTATGGATTATCAAAATAGGGTAAAATTTCACCGTCACTATGTATGCTGACAACACTTTTGTACGAAGCATAACAACAATGGTATATTCTTTTCAAACTTAGGCTAATAGTTGTTTTTATCTAGCGAAGACGCTCATAATGGGATTTGTTCAAAATACGTGCAATGAATTAAAAAGATTTAATGATGTTCTGATTTAAAACGAATTAACAATACAATATTTGAATCGTTTTATTTGATTTAAATCAGATTAGATACATGGGTTTATAATTTATTTAAATTTTCAATTCATAAAATACTCAAAATCTAAAAGTGTCATTTATTTTATGTCTTTTATTATTGAGATACATTTTATTTAGACAAAACATATCGATAGCAGGTATTTAAAAGGTAAAGCCATCCATTTTATCAATTGGTTATCAGATAATGAACATGTTTAACCATCATTTGACGTCCGTTTATTTAAAATTCAACCTCTGTCCTTTTGTTTTCATAATTTATTTTTGCCGAAAAGCAGATTAAAACAATGCTGAAAAAAGGTTCAACTTCTAATGTCTATAAACCTTAATGACTTTTTGAAAATGTCAATCCTATATCTTAGTTATATATTAAAGTACTACCATTACCAGATACTTTCAGACACATAAAAACTGTTTTCCATTGTAATTTTTTTCTTCTAAAATACTAAATTTTCAAAATGAAATGAAATCAACCATTTACCTGTATTTTTTGTTGCATTGAGATGAAAAAGAAATACTGCAAGTTTATCTTTGTAAAATTTCATTCAGGGCATTCTAGAGGGCTTTTTGTAAAACCATGCCGAAAGAGTTACCACCATTTTACAATGTTAAACCGATAAGGCTTTCCTCTTGTTCCAGATTCATTTATCATTAAAAAGAATATTAAAACGAAAAATTTTTCTGTTAAAACTCACCAAGATACATATATCTGCAAAATTTTATTGATGAAAATAAGTATACAAACATTTTTCTTTTGAAAAAGGCATTCCATGAAGTTAGGTAAACAGAGAGTAATGTAAAGACTAACACACTTTGTTTACTTGAATTAAATAGTTGTCTTTATAGTTTCACATTTTGAATGTCAGGGCCTTTTACAGTTTCCATCATGGTATGATTAACTGTTGAAGGCTGTAATGGGACCTGTAGAAGATTAAATTCTACTGTCATTTGGTGGGAGGCTGTCTCATTGACAATCATGCCACATCTCCTATTTTTATATTCAACTGAGCGAAAATAATTTGTTTCAGAAATTCAAAAGTCCTTCCAGGAATAATGGAACTCTGGCAGTCTAAGAGTTTTCAAAATTTAATGACATCTGTAATGCAGATATCAAATGTCAAAAGTATTGCTGTGCAGACAAATACCTCTTATGTAGAAACATACAAAAACAGGTTTGCCAATTTTGAAGAAATCCATAAGATTTCATATCCTATGTGCACCTAGAAGATACTCCTTAGCAGTAGCATTACGGGAAAATATCTATCATGTGTATACTCCGTTCAATCACTGTGAAAATTGGGAAATTGATTAATTATAAATACATCTTTAACTCGACGTCTATTGTGATATATATTAATGAATAAATATTTGGACAGAAAAGTTAATTGAAAACAGTCAAGTAATAAACAAGTTGTCCATGACACTTAATGATAAATATCTGGTCATAACAGTCAAAGTGTAAGTCACAAAAAGTAAAGAGCCCAACCTTTTCACCTGGCTTTTCATATTAAATTCCACCACATGATAATACCTTGATATATATAAATTTGAAAGCACCTTGAAACATCTTAATGAATACTATTTTATAAATCAATTGTTCCATTCATTATTCAATTTGATTTTTAAAAGCTTTTTTCATTTAGTATATGGTTGCTATTTAAAATTGATGTGGCGTTTAAAGCAAAGTAAGAGTACATTTAAACTGGCGATTTCATATTACCTTCTGATTTTTACCTGGGCAATTGTTTCTTTCAATTAAGAGATCTCAAATGCTAACAAACTCCTCATATGGTTATATGTAAATGACAAAAGTGAAGGCATAGTAAATAACTGCATTGGTTGTTTATTGCCTCATACCTGAAAGTAGGCTTTTAATGAACAAATATTACCATTAAGCCTTTTAGAGAACTCTTTTAGTTAATTGACAGGATTTGGTGGTAAATTCAGTATAGTTATGTATAAAAATATTGAATCCTGCACACCTTTCTAAAATTAAGGATGGTTCTGAATTTTAATTATTTATTATCCCTGTTTTCATAGCTGTCAAATGGACTATAATACAATACTTGAAAGACAATTGGTCCATTGAAATAGTGATGGGGATGAAACTTTAATTTGTAGGACCTATTAAGCCATCATTGATGGTGAGATTAATATTTTTCAAACTATTTGTTTGTTTTTATTTATTTGTGTTTATCCTGTTTTGTGTTTTTCTGAAGGTGGGTTTTACTTGGACTTGTGTAGAAATTTACATTCAACAACAAAATGGATTTTTAGATACAGAACCGAAAAGCTACGTCAAAAATTAACGTATAATATCGGTTTTTCATCTCAACTTTTTTAAAGCGATTTATGGTAAAACCTAATGCAAGTAAATCAAAGATATTTGCTTAAATTATGCAAGAGCTATTTTGTTAGATTAATATCATATCATTGCTAAAAAAATTATTAGGACTGCGCCGATCGTTGGTCGGTTTTTCATCAACTGTCTCAACTGCTATTTGATTGGTTTAGATTTCAGGATAAATGCAAAAGTTATTTCGTTTTACTTCTGATAAAGCAAGAAAATCAGGGAATTCAATTTTTGCTGAATACTCCTAAATAAGAAAGATAAAAGGATTTGAGATTAAAGCAGGGGGTTTTAACAACAAATGGTGTATGTCATTTTTTAAGGGGGATGCAAAAAGGGCTTTGAAAGGTATCGCACTTTGTAGATACCCTGTCGTCGGATTTGGCTTATCATTTCGATATGTTAGAATTCAAGTGCTTTTTGGCTATGTTTGGATATTTGACTTCCTATATTTCGGTTTTAATGCCACTGATGAGGGGTTACTCCTTGACATGTACATATATCATACCTAAATTTTCCATTTTTATTCAACATTGGTAATTTTATATTTTGACCTCTTCTCGTATTGACTTTAACTTGGATAAGAGTTAAAGTATTACAGGAAGGGTGTTGCACGCATGACAAGGGATGCTATCTATTTCGGAGCACATGAGCACTCTTGTTTTGTAAATGTGTTCGTAGTTTCCAAACCTTTGTTCTTTCTGCTTTCTTTTTTCCTTTCAAATTTCTCTTGTCTCTCTGCATTTTTGATCCCTCGAGAGTATTCTACACGTGACCTGTAAAAATGCTCTCAGTCGGACGGTAAATCTTACAGATGTATTAGGGTTTTAGGATATGTCATAAGTTTTCGTTGTCTTGTTTGCGAGGTATCCAAGTTTATTGACGTGTCTCTTTTGACTTTTTAACTTTTTTTAAAATTTATATTGCTGAAGTTTTCTATTGTTACCGGATGAAACCAAGCGATGAAACCAGGCGATTTAACGGGAACAGAATTTCTACCGGTTGTTTTGATTATCAAGCCTATATTGTTCTATTTTTGAGTTTCTTCAAAGAAATTCTTTACTTTCTGTAATCCTGTTTGGATACCTCGCAAACAAGACAAAGAAAATTACGACATATACTTAAACATTAAATCTGTTAGATTTTCCGTCCGACTGAGAGCATTAATTTGCTGTGTAGGACGTCAAAATTAGTCACTCCCTTAAGCAATGCAACCCAAAAAAATTGATTGTGAACTGAAGTGGTCTGAAAGCGTTAGAGACTGTGCTCAGGTGCTCCGCAATAGATAGCATCCCTTGTCCTGCGTGCAACACTTTTCGTGTTATACTTTAACTATAATCCCAGTTCTGGAACTTCTTATAACCAGCGCTAAATAGCACCAAACAAACATATTTTAAACATGTGCTGGGGGCCGTCTTGAACTTACAGTAAGGTGCGAGTTTTTACTCCGTGTTGAAGGCTTCACTGTGACTTTAGATGAAGAACAGCAATCAAAGCGCTGTTCCTTTGTTTGGAACTTTCTTGTACATATGAGATTTTTTGGTCATGAATATTTACTCCTAACCCCCCTTTTCTATTTGTATACGAAACAATTCGATATACACAAATCTCAAATGAACTCGTCTTCTCACAGGCAGATGAATATGATGGGGTTTTATAGATTTGCTTGATCAGCCTATCATTTCTAGGCCTAATCTTAGGATGACCACTAGATATTATGGTAATTTTAAAATAACTGTTCAGCGCTCGCAAGATTAAAAATAGATACTCATGCACAAAGAATGTTTAAAATAATATAAAGACCCCCTGTCTGCTGCAACCAACAGTATTGTAAAAGTATAAGAATTCATTTTGGTTATGTACGTGCGAAAATAGATCCTGTTTCCAAAAATCCTCATTTACTACAAAATCAAAGCATCATCACGTTAATATACATAGGCGGAAGAATACAGTTTATCTTGAGACAAATTAATAGGATGAAATACTCGAGAAAATACAGTTACCAATAGCCCAACATCATAATGTAAAATAACGAACATTTAATGAACCATCGGACACTATCATGATAAATACAGGAACAGCTTAATTATCATTTCCGAAAATGTGTATTATAAACGTTCGAACTGTATATACAGCCATAATCTGTAACCCTTATTGGAGAGGAGTTGAATCCACGGACTATTATCGCGACTCCTAAAAATGCACTATCATTTGCATAACGCGCAATGGAAAACTGTTGCAAATCGACAGCAAGAAACTTCAACAATTGCATTCAAAGGATATTAATATAAGATTTTGAATAGGCCATAACTATAAAGCCCTTTTCGCATCCCCCTTCATAAATGACATAAACCGTGTATGGGGGTTTGTTGTTAACACCTACTGCTTTCATCTCAAATCCTTTTATCTTTCTTTTTAGGAGTATTCAGCAATCAATGAAACCCTTGATTCGATTTTCTTGCTGTTTTTTTGTAATCTAAACCTAATCAAATAGCAGTTGAGACGGTTGAAGAATCCGACAAACGATCTGCGCTAACACGCAGTCCGTGCAATTTTTTTTCTTCGGCGGAGTATTTTTAGCAATGAAATGATAGAAAGCTAACTAAATAGCTCTTGCATAATTTAAGCAAATATGTTTGATTTACTTGCATTAAGTTTTACCATAAATTGCTTTCAAAAAGTTGATGTGAAAATTCGATAACCTACGTTAATTTTTGACTTAGCATTTCAGTTCTGTAATTAAAAACCCATTTCCAAGTCCAAAGAAAACCCACCTTCAGGAAATTACAAGACAGGGTATACACAAATAAATAAAAACAAACAAATATCTATAAAAGATACTAATCTCATCATCCATGAATGCTAAATAGGTCCTGGAAATTAGTTTCACCACCATCACTCTTTAAATGCATCAATCGTTTTTTAAGTGTACATTCATTGTATTATTGTCCATTTGACAGCTATGAAAACGGGGAAAATATATAATTTAAATTCAGAATCATCTTCAATTTTAGAAAGGTGCGCAAAATTCAATTTTATTAATACAAAACTTGACTGATTTTACCACCAAATCCTGTCAATTAAAAAAAATTCTCTAGAAGGCTTTATGGTAATATTTGTTCATAAAAGCTCACTTTCAGGTATGAGGCAATAAACAGCCAGTGTGGCCAGTTATTTACAATGCTGTCACTTTTGTCGTTTACTTATAACCATATGAGGAAATTGTTTACATTTGAGAACTCTTAATTGAAAGAAACACATGTAAAAATCAAAAGGTAATATGAGATCGCCAGTTTATAAGTACTCTTTACCTTGCATTAAACGCAACATCAACTTTAAATAGCAACCATATACTAACCGACAAAAGCTTTTATAAATTCAATAATAAATGGAAACAATTAATATATAATATTCATTAAATATGTCAAAGTGCTTGCGAATTGATATATATGAAGGTATTATCATGTGTCTGTATTGTTAATACGAAAAGCCAGGTGAAAAGGTTAGGCTCTTTAATTTTTGAGACTTACTTGTTTACTGTTGCATGTATGACCAGAAATTTATCATAAAGTGTCATGAACAACCTTTTTATTACTTGACTATTTTAAATAAATTATTTTGTCCAGATATGTATTAATAGATATATATCAAAATTGCAATCACAATAGAGGTCGAGTTAAAAATGTATTTTTAAAGACTTAATTTCCCAATTTTCACAGTAATTAAACGGACCATACAATTGATAGATTTTTTTCTCGTAATGCTACTGATAAGGAGTATCTTCCATGCGCACATATGATATGAAATTCTATGGATTTCTTCATAATTGGTATATTTGTTTTTGTATATTTGTACATAAGAGGTATTTGTCTGCACAGCAATACTTTCGACATTTGATATCTGCATTACAGATGTAATTAAGTTTGAAAATTCTTAGACTACCAGATTTCCATTATTTAATGGATAGACTTTTGAATTTCTTGAACAAATTCGTATCGCTCAGTTGAATATAAAAATAGGAGATGTGGCATGATTGTCAATGAGACAGCCACCCATTAAATGACAGTAGAATTTAATATTCTACAGTTCCCATTACAGCCTTTAACAGTTAATCATACCATTACGGAAAATGTAAAAGGCCCCGAAATTCAAAATGTGAAACTATAAAGACAACTATCTATTTCAAGTAAACAAAGTGGGTAAGTCATCACACAACTGTCTGTTTACTGTTGGTGAGTCTTAACATAATTTTTTTCGTTTCAATATTCTTTTTAATGATAAATAAATCTTGAAATAGAGGAAAGTCTTATGGGTTTAATAGTGTAAAAGGGTGGGAACTCTGTCGGCATGGTTTTACAAAAAGCCCTGTAGAATGCCCTAAATGAAATTTTACAAAGATGAACTTGCAATATTTCTTTCTCATCTCAATGCAACAAATAATATAGGTAAATGGTTGATTTCATTCCATTTTGAAAATTTAGTATTTTAGAAGACAACAAATTACAATGGAAAGCAGCTTCTATGTGTCTGAAAAGTATCTGGTGTTGTTATTACTTTAATATATGACTAAGATAAAGGATTGAAATTTCCAAAACGCCATTAAGGTTTACAGAGAGTAGAAATTGAACCTTATTTATGCATTGTTTTAATCTGCTTTTTTTGCGAAAATAAATTATGAAAAAACAGATAGAGGTTGAACTTCTAAATACACAGACGTCAAATGATTGTTATTCCGTGCAATGATAGTGTTATACATGTTCATTTATCGATGTCGTATTGAGACAATTGATGTCTATATCTTTTAAATACCAGCTATAGATTTGTTTTGTCCAAATAAAATGTATCTTAATAACAAAAGACATAAACCAGATGAGATTTTAAGATTTTGATTATTTTATGAATTGAAAATTTAATTAAATTTTAAACCTATGTATCTTATCCGATTTTAATCAAACAAGGCGAGTCAATAATTATATCGTTATGTTGTTTCAAATCAGTGCATCATTAAATCTCTTTAATTCATTTTACGCATTTTGAACAAATCCCATTATTAGGGTCTTCGATAGAAAAAAATATTAATGTGAATTAGAATACACCAGTGTAGAAATGCATCGTACAAAAGTGGAGCCATATATTGTAGGACAAATAATTTCGTGAAATGTAAATTAAATTATTATTTAAATAATTTCCATCGCCAAAATTTTATCCATCAAAATGCAGCAATTTTAGCCTATTCTGAATTAGTTTTTTGAGACTTAAAATTTCGGAAAGTTAATGGATATTTTTCAAGGCTGGATATTCCCATGTTTCTCTGGGGTTTGATATTGTACAGTGAAATTATAGAACAATGTCTTTAAGAGTATATAAATATTCTATTTTTTCCGTTCTGTGGAAGAATTTGTTCTTTTTCTGAAATTTATATTCAGATATCTCTAAATTTCTTTTACTTACCTTTGGCGATCTGGACTTTTAAATCTCAAAAAAATTGTGTGATGTCTCCATACCCGTAAATAGTAGCCCATGTTGGGTATCAAACACGTTTTACTACAAACAATGCAACACAAAATTGGCGCAATAGTCTCAAATGCACCAATAGATCAATGCTAAACCTGCAGTCCAGGAAATGTCGTTGTTAAATTAGCCTTTATTGTTAATTTTCCAATTTTTTTTCAATAGGTCAATTGTGTTGTTTTATGAATAGTAATAAAGTTTGTATTTCAAGGCCGTATACAAATTTAGTTATGGTGCAGACGTATGGTTCATTGTTGAAAGCCGTAATGGGACATGCAGAAGTTTAGATTAGGCTGTCATTTGATGGATGGCTCTATAATGACAATCATGCCTAATCTCCTATTTATAAAATGTTAACAAATTCAAACATCAAACTAAAACAAGCAATTTCTTATATCAAGTACCATAATAGAAAGTAGTTTTTTTACTTTAAAGGCAATCGACAACATTTTAAATGGGTACAATAATTACAAAAATGTACGAGGTAAATGTCAAAGAGATCAAATGCAATCTACTTCAGAAGCGGAAGACATTTTTCAGTCTAAATCACCTCATAAGGCCTTCAACAAAGGTGACACCCACTAATTTGCTCTAAGCAAATACTGTGTATACGTACAATTCAGCAAATTTTGCCTCATATGCTTACAAATACTGCAAACAATGTCAGAGACACATTTTAACCAATGAACTCATCTTGACGAAGGTAGATGAATTTGGTTCATCAACCTATCACTTCTTGTCCTCTATAACAGATTTCCATTTGGCATTATGGTAAATTTGGAAATAATGATAAAGTCAATGCAACAGAAAAAATAGATATACATGCAAAATGAAAAATGGAACTAAATATTAAGAACCCAGCTTTTCTGTAAGCAGTATATTAAAAATATAAGATTTTTTGGATATGTTCTTGCAAAAAAAATCCTGCTTCGTTTCATCTGAAACTATTACGTTTAGTCCATAAAAAACAAACTAAAATTCAAATGTTGATCTCTTAAGTTCATATCACTAAAAAATCAAATGTTGATCCTTAAGTATATTATGTATAAACTTTAGGGATCAGCATTTGAATTTTTAAGTGAGGGTGGGATAATATCAGTTTAACAAGGTGAAATACTCCTGCAAATGCCGTCACCAAAAGCCCGGCGTCATCATGTAAGATGAGAAACATTTAATCAACCATTGGACACACTCAAGATAAATAAAGGAACATTTTAGTGGTCTTTACCTAACACATATTATTATAGCCATTATTTATAGGACTCGTTTGGATTCAGACCAAAGAACTTATATCTAGACCCCTTTTGAAATATTCTCTTTTATTTGAATATGCTGTCTCGGGACACAGATGCAGATTGACTGCAAGAATTTCACTATTTGAATTGAAAAGTTGTTAATAAAAGATTTTGAATAAAACCCCTCACCCTTCAAATAATGCTAAACACTGTTAATAGGGTCAGTTGATACCACCCATTGGTTTAATCCCAAACCCTTAATCTTTTTTTTATTTTAGGAGCGTTCAAACAAACAAGGAATTCCCAGCTTCCAAGTTTTTGCTGTATCAAAAGCTTTTGAATATTTTAGGTAAAATCTCGAAAGTCGACCTGTTCGAGGGCGTAACTGTGGCATACATACAGTATTTAGCATTTAAATGTCAGTGAGCTTAAAAATTTTTGTGTATGAAACTCGTCATTTAAGTTATAGTAATTATATTGCAGATGATAATTTTTTCTTGGAACGCTACTAGTGAAAGGTAACTATTTTAAATGTGCATATAATACCTCCAATTTTATAATGTTATTCAACATTGGTAATCGTGGTTTTGTATGATAAGATGTATTTTCCTACACTGCCAAATTTTTGAAATCAGTATAACTATCACCACTGTCCTGAATATGTAATATTTGCCGCTGTACGTTAAGTACCATGCAAATCAATCAATATTGACACCATCTCATTGAAGTCCTGATTTTTTTTTGTTCTGCCGGATAGTCCGACAGCGTTCCATTATTTACTGAAAGACCTGTTAAAGTTGATGAAATTCTTGTCGATCAGATGGAGACAACTCTTAAGAAAAAATAAACACAATAGAAGTTGAACCTATTTTAAAGTTGTTTTTATCCTTTGTTGCTGATAATTAATTACTGCAGTGTAGAATACCCACTTCAAAAATCAAAAGTGCATAGTTCAAAAAGTAGAGACGAAACAAAAATAAGAGATGCAATAAAAAAAGGCTTTATCAATAGGAAGATCGATTAGAAAACAAACAGACGTTGGTGTTAGTAAACTGAGTACTCACATTGATGACTGTAAACTTACAAATTAAAACTAAAACTTGAAGTTTAACATTTTTTCATATAAAACGTGCATACACCAAGAACACCTCTTAAGACAGCTCTTGATATAATATATTAAATTTAAGCCCTTCGTCAAAATTGCTTAGATTAAAAACAACACACGAATAAAGCTTATTGTGTTGTCCCTCTTTTCTAACCCTTACCAGATTCTCTAGCTCTCTCCGTTTTATGATATGTTTCTTATGTTTCTAAACTAAATCTGTTGTTTTATGTCAAATACAGAGCGACCCTTTTCCAGCACAATTATCTGACATAAATAGTTAAAACAATTATGCATTTGACAATTCATTCCTCGAAGGTGAATAGATCTATTAAAATATAACTTTTCAACTGTTTATACCTCACGTAGCTGACAAACTTGGAATTCAAAAACAATTTTCCGAATGCATTTCATGTCCAATAAGTGATACAGTGAACCTGTCTAAACCGAACTCTCAGAAAACCGGAAAACTGTCTTAACCAGACTGATTCTTAAGTCCCTTTATACAAGTTTTTATTTGTTTTAACCTGCCTTAACCGAAGATTTCTCCATGTCCAAAATGGGTTCGGTTTTGACAGGTTTCACTGTATAAAAAACGTTCAAACTGTAGTCCCTGCCTGTATAATATTTGAAGCACACGTTTGTTGGGTTTAAGTACACCAGTGACGTCATTTGCTAACTAATATATTTTATGAGATAGGTACTCCTCGCTGGAATATTTAGAATTTTTTAACCTGAGTTTTATATGATAAAGTAAGAAATTCATATTTAAGTATGCAATAAGGTTATTAAATGACGATAATATACACAAACAAAGATAAATATAAAATAAACAACTCCGTGCTGTGTGGTTATAAAGCATCTTGCATTAAATACTTTACGTTATTTTCGATATCACTTAATATTAAAAGGTATATAGTTGTGAAGGAAATATATATGAAAAGGGTGAGGTTCAGAACCTAAACGTTACAACCGTACGAAAAACAACTGCCAAGAATCCCCTCATCCCCGAGGTTCAGTGGCAAATGGAAAGGTTTTTTGCAACGGACATATAAAACGCATTTTTTTGGGAATGATGTAAAAAGTGTTTTTGATCCAAATCTTAAAATTATGGTATAGAAGTCGTCACATATTCAATGAGCAAGATAAAATTATATTTAGAAAAAACTAATTCACTAGCTTGTGATTCGCATAGCTCGCAAAATAATTCAGTTTGTCGGTGGCTGTCAAACTAGGTTATTTCTGTGTTTGCGAGGTAAATGAGAAAACAGACAGACGTATCATTGACCCTTACTCACTTACTGACCATGAGGGGGCTGGCCGGTGAACTTAATCTTCATATATACTATACGTTTAACATAATATGGTAACATCGTTCTTACGGTTTCGGATATTGTTGAAAGAAAGACTTGGGCAGAAGGACGAGAGCTACGCAGAGGACAGCCACGCATTCCTCGTGCACAAGCGGCAATCGATTGAAATTCTCATCAACGGTACGGTCCCTTTTTTGAACTAAACGAACAATTTTACGCCGGATAAGACATATCACCTGTATTTATACTCAAATTGTTGTTGACAATGGAAATCATATACATGTAAGGGTAGTACGAAATGGATTTAAAGGACATTAAAAGTAACTCTCTGCAGCTATTGAAAACGGAAAGCAAAGATCACACTTCGTGTTACTCCAGCCTTAGTTTTCAGTGTTGTGTTGTGTGTTCTATGTTTGTCTTTGTTCTTTGCTGTTGGCCAGGGTCTTGCCTGTCTTCCGATTTAACGATTTCTGTCAGCCTCTTTGGTATCTTTCATGGTTTTAATATCTTGAGATTTCCCTCGACAGGTAAATGAAGCTTTAATTGATTGTTTACAGTCATAGTTGTTATCATTCACTTTCGTTACACGTCAGATGATGGTAATAGCTTACAATGACCGTGTTATATTTAAATACCAGCTATCGATACACAATAATCCATTCAACTCAATAATTAAAGACATAAAACAGATGACATTTCTAGATTATGATTGCTTAATGAATTTAAAATTTGAATAGAATTTAAACAACTGTATTATTATCCTATTTAAATCAACGGTTATTCATTCAATCTATTGTTAAGATTTTGTTTAAAAATGTACACCTAAAATCTATTTAATTAAATGTACGATATTTTTACAGATAAAGACGGACATACCCTGTGAAGCTGCGGAGTAAACAAAGAAACAAAAAAAAAAAAAAAAAAAAAACCCAAAAAAAAAGGGTTTTCGCTTTGTTGGGCTGTGGTTGTAA
>JAULBM010302685.1:0-14686 GCA_032357055.1 Geukensia granosissima
GAACACATATAATACGACTACTACATACGGTCTACTGCTGACTGTATCATTAAACTGTCCCTCGTTTGGGCTTGTGATTTTCAAACTAGATTTTACTGGACAATTATTCATGATACCCCCTTCTTATATTTTGTCCGTAAACTAATAATTGATTTCCAGTCGATATAATGCACCACGGAAAAGCCTACACATTTTGAAATTTGATATTTTCTTTAAAACATTGTCCTATGAATATAAGAGATTAGATTTATAATGAAATATTGTTTTTTGTTTGTTTGTTTGTTTGGGGCTTAACGCAACTTTCAACAATAATTATTTCAGTCATATCGCGGCGGTTAGTTTTACTGGTCAAGAAGCCGGAGTCTCCAGAGAGAACCACCAAACATTATCCCGTGCGATGTGAGTCAAACCATCCTTTTTATATGATACAGGCGCGAACTCACGCTGTATAGAGGATAAGCTAAATTGATTTGTACATGTAAGCTAAATCACTCGGCCATCCAGCCCCCTCTTGAAAAATACAATTTAAATAAAACGCACTGTAGAAGTCACAGCAGTTTAGCAACTAATTATTAGTAAACCTTTATCAATATTAAATGATCACGCTGATTTTCAACACAATATTGTCTTTCTACAACTTTGTACCTTGGAACGTCTGGGATATAAAAACAAAAAGTAACTTTTTAAAAGTTGTATCATTTTTAGGCGAGTTGTTTAATTTATATTTAGGTGGACTGCTACTTGATCATTATAGATAGTCTTGCTTATTTTTTGCCAGGTTTTTATGATGGTCATAGTTTTTCTGTACTATTTATTTGGCCCTTGTATCTTTGACGTTTTAGACAAAAAAGTCGGATTTGAATTGAATAATAGCGGTGTTTACATAATAGATAGGTTGTATTCGTTGCCGCTGTTTATAGACTGTATGTTCCCAGCATACATGATATATTTTTGTTGAATACATCGCACTCTCCTGTCTAGGCCGTTAAGTACAAAATGAGAGATCGTGAAAAAAACTAAAACATGAGTCTAATTAAAGAAAGTTTGCTACAAATCTCATGTTTGAAGAATGATTTTATGCTGTTTCACAATAACACTAATATTGAATCATTTTTTTTCTTTTGTTATAAAAATTAAGGATATGGAATAAATTGCGGTAAGACGGCAACCCATTCTTTATTTAAGATTTTAAAAAATTAATCTGACCTCTGATACCTATTAAGACCTATATCATTTTAACTTTCCCAAATGCACCGGTCACATTTGCTACTGCTTTATAAAAATAATGGATTTGATTAAGAAGATAAATATCCGAGAAGACATCAACTTTTCTCTTGAAATAGTTTTCTTATAAATACCAAATTAAGTTGCGAACGAGTAGCTTAATAAAATTTGTTTTATCTATGATAACATTTAAACGCCGTCCGCTTACAACGGCTGGTGTAAGATTGGACATGAAAGTCACCAGGTTCTTCGAAAGAATAACTTACAGCAAAAATATCCTCGAACAATTAGACGAAGTAAAACAAAATTGGTAAACAAGTATTGTTTGTCATTCTAAACATTAATCTAAACCATGCAAGTATTTATGTGGTCTGAAATCTGCACGTATCAGCTGTAGTCGAATCTAAGGTAAAACAGTTCTGAAACCTTCAATGATATCATCTTCAACGAAAGAATAATTTTAAAAATTAAAATGTAAAAACTGGCAAATTTATTTATCCTATAATATTAATATATTTCATAATTCGCCCCATGGCAAATTGAAAATAAGCTTTAAAATCATCTTTTTATATAGCAAACTGAATATGTTATTCTCAAATGTAGTCTTTTCTTTTTCTGATGTGCGTAGGTTGACGTAAACAGGAAGTAGTTTCGAACATTGTTATCAGTGACCAAGGACGATTTAAATCGTAAATAATTTAAAAGAAAATGATTTTAACAAACAACATAAACTTCACTAACCCTAGGGACATTGCCAGCTGATTGTTGTCTATAGCTGATTACCAATACAAATCACTGTAGCCTCATTAACAGTAATAACAATTTAAAAAAAAAAGGCGCACTCGACTATCAACGTGCATGGAAAAGCTTGCAACTTCTTAGCCTAAGGAAGTTGCGTGTCATCATATTCCTCCACCAGTTCGTAGTATTTTTGTTTTTAGTTTATATATTTAAATTTTTAATTTACATTTCTAGGAGAGGAAGCGAGTGAAATCAGACAAACGGCGGAAGATCCATATACATAAGCCCAAAAACAAGAATACCACAGAACACGACACAGAATGTTGACAAAAAACCTATGAGCAATATAATAACTCTAGATTTGAATATTTGGCACATCTGGGTTTACAAATGAAGACATGGCGCGGTCCCATTCACATTTATCATTTCTGAACTGAAGTCCACTTTCTTCATACAGGCACTTTGCATTTTAGGGTCGCTGAGTTATTATCTTTTTAAAAATAGGAGATGTGACATGATTGTCCATGAGACAGCCATCTACCAAATGACAGTCGAAACTAAACTTCTACAGGTTTCATTACGGCCTTCAACAATAAACCATTGTTCACGCCATATCGGAAGTTTTCTGTATAATAGCTAGCGTCCAGCTTTCTTGTTGGAAATATATTACAGGAAAGGTAAAAGAATTCCATTTTTTATCTATGCATTACATGATGTAATTTTACGTTTTCTAAGGGCAATAAAAACTGAATTTTACCATCAAAAACATATGCGATTTATTGAAAATAACTGTAGTTGCAAACCCGTAAATGTGAAACAAACTCACTATTGTTAATACAAACTTTATATTAAAAAAACTAAGATTACAAAACCGAAGTTTTGAAAAATCAATTCTCATAAATTTGTACCGAGTAATGTATTTTTGACAACGGTAATTTTAAAAACTAATAAAGTTTTGACGAATCGTTTCTTTGAAAAAAAATCCGAATGTTGACCAAGACGGCAATGACAAAGATAAAATTTCCTCTTACATATAGTAAAATTAATCTTGATATGCTCAACACACAACCATGTGTCAAATATTGAAAGGTGTTTTGTTGAAGTGACGAGTAGTAGTGAAAATTAAATGATTGTTTTTTTCTATATTTTCCTCAAGTCAGTTGTTTAATAGGAAAACAGGATAACAAAAGTTGTCTAAAGAACACCATAACCAATCAAACCAAACAATATTCAACTTAAAACATGCAGCATTTACAAACACAGAAAGACTATGCTTCAGTTTCATAAAACGTCTTAAATTGAGGATTTCCTCAACTTTCACCTCAACTCAAAATCTGACCTATCATAATGACACGTTTTTAATATTAAAAAATAATGGGGGAATTTGAAGAAATACCGATTTGAGATGTTTTTTTTTTTTTTGAAACTGAAGCCAGGTTCTTTATTAGTTTAAGCACAACATAGTATGTTGTAAACAATTTTTTCAGTAGTCAAACCGCGATTTTACTCTCCTATACCATACGTTGTAACATAAACATACATTTGAAATTCTGCAAAATACAGCTTCCAACAAAACATTCATAAATAGAACATAATATAGGAAACTACATGACATAGGCTTTTACTGTCAAGCTAGGTAAGGTAGTCGTGGCTGTTGGTCGTATACAGTCTCCCAAGTAACATGACACTGTATAAGATGTTGCATGAAATCTATAATTAGAATCGGTAGTATAAGTTATAAGTAATCAAATATTCAAAATCATCAAATCAATGGTTGAACGAAGCATTGTGAGTAAAGTAATCAGTATCAATTACATCTGTAGCCATTTCTATCGGACATTTTAAAAGGCTTTTAAGTTTAAAAAAAATAATTTCTAAGTGATATAGTTCAACATTGACAACGTTTCCATATTAAAGGTAGTGTTGCGAATGCATTCTGCAACGAACTAACCTATTGTGGAAAAATATGAAAATGTTTTGAAGTATTATGTTATATGGGAAAAATCCATACCTACATGTGCAGCAAGAGTTGTGTCTCAGATTTTTTATATTTTAGGTTGCTTTTTTAATATTTACGTATTGAATGATAACAAAAAATCAGTTAGGAAAATTGGGGGTTTGGCATAAAAATTGCCCCTGCCCAATTTATTTACTGTCATTGTTAAAAAGCATGATTTGAATTGTCACAAAAATTAAGCGTTATGGGTTTAAATCAAAATTCAATTTTGCTTGATGTTATAAACATCCTTAATCAAAAAACGTTCGCTCGTTTTTAACTCTCATTTTTGACACTTCATGAAAAACAAGACTGTTGCAGTTAAAGAATAAATTTATTCATTGGTTGTACTAGTTTTATTTGCAAAGGTTTTCAAATTCAATATTTCTGTCCTTTATAAATGATAAATTAAAGCATGCAAATAAATTTTAACATAAGGCAATTACGATGCAGTTAATTCGCATTTGTTTTATTATTAGGCAATTCTTTTTGCTATAAATTTAAATATTTTTTTATTTGTATTGAGTCTTACCAATACAATGTTTAGTTGAAATATTTAGCATTTGTTTTATTTAGGACAAAGTTAATTTAGTCCCAATATCTCCATTTTGAACAATAAAGTTTTCCTTGTTATGAAATGTAAACGTATTTTCCGCATCTCATACTCCTGCTTAACTTAATTTTAATTTAGGTGAACAAATTGTTATTAATCCTTTATTGGCAGTGAAAATCGTTTCAAAATTGCATAGTTTCATGGTTTAGCATTGTCTTGAATTTAATCTTAATAAAACGTACATCATAATAGCCCAGCTAGATATTTCGACAAATGAGATTCTGTAGGTTTCGCAAAGTCCAATTATTAACATTGCAGCCTAAATGGAGAATAAACCAAAAGTAAAATTCACCTACATGTACAAAAGTACTTTATGCAGTTAAGAATAAGTATAATAATATATACTCGTGTTTTCAAATTCATTTTAGTCACACAAATATTAAGATAGTGAAGAAAGTAGGATCAAAATGTGCTCCTTAGCAAAGATTGCTAAAACAAAGACTATAAGACAACACTATTGGAACAAAGATTGCTAAAACACAGATTATGAGACAACACTATTGGAGCAAAGATTGCTAAAACACAGATTATGAGACAACACTATTTTAGCAAAGATTGCTAAAACACAGACTAGTATACAAAACTATTGTTTGGTGAAATGAAATTCCAAAATACAGTGTAAACAGTCATGGGCCGTATGTGCACAAGTATATTACATTATTATGGAGACAAAAATTTGTTTGGTTCGTACCTGTGTACATCTGATTACGATTGTACCATTGATGAAGGCCCCAGGGTAATCTGTAGATGTCTGTAGTTTATATGTTTTGTGTGGTTGTCTCATTTACAATCATCCCATATCTCATTTTTTCTATGTTAGAATAAAAAGCACGGTAAAATATTTATAATACAAAAATAATTATGGAATCTGCATGCAATCCAACAGTTAAGATTTTAATCTAAAATTGTAGAATTCTAACACGTACCAATTTACCGTTTCTGATAATATGATCTTTGCATTATAGCAAGGTAACACAATATGACGTATTAAAGTAGTGACAAACTATTGACTTACTGTTGAATACGCCTAACATGCTTTCCTTGTCACTGAATCTAGCGTCACTGGATAACATTTGCCTTGCTTCTAATAAATAGAGAAGGCTCCAAAAATATATGCAGTCAAAGATGGTGATAAGCAATTTCAGAACTTGTTTAATAATATCATCATTAGAACATAGCACAGTAACCATGTTTTAGGAAGAAGCACATACATGTGGATAACACGTCACTATTTTAATTGGTTAACTTCCTTATAAAAGTCGACCGTTTCAAATATTCTTAATGGGTATCACCCTTCCATACTAAAAAATAATGGATTATGCCATTTTTACGTTGGACTGGTCACCGCTTTGCCAGATTTGTTTCCTTTGAAAATCTTTATTTTCTCGTCCGGATTTAAGTTTAATTTTTTTCTCGAAATAATGATATTATATATTTCGAAAATATATAGTTCTGATTTCGCATTGCGTTATATGACACAATAGAACATTTTCATGTTAAAATTTAAGAAGTCTAGTAAATGTTAGTCAGCACTGAGTGAAAGAGAAAATAGAAAATTAAGTTCGCTGCTTATATAAACATATACTTTTAAATGTAGCGTTTAATAGAGAATAATCATTGCTACTTTACAATGAAATTGACAAATATAAAATTTTGGTCAGCCAGTTCAATATCCAAACACAGTTGATATTAAAACTGGTTGTTCTCTTAAGCTAAAACATCAATCAGAAAATGTCCGGCGGAATTGAGTGTAAAAATATCTTTAAAAAGCCAAAGAAAACAAGTTAATGTGCAAGTTCCAAAAAGTATCGACAGCTTGTAGGACAAACATAATACAAAAAATGACTTAAAATAGTTTTGATATAAATTATTGAGCAGATATTCAATGTAGATTCCAAGAAAAAAGACGATATTCAAAGATCTGAATATAATGTTATAAAGATAACCTTGATGTATAATTTTATTTATGTAACAGATAGGTGCAATGGGTTGCTTTTATATTTACGAGATTTCCATATGACTTAATATATCCAATTTTCTGATGACAGTTTTACAATTTTACTTTTGACCCACCGTGAACACTTCTTCTAAAACGAGCAAATCAAGCGCAGAGCATTATGCATTTGTCAAACAAATCTATTTTCGTTGATATTAATATTTTTTCTTAATTGATTGTGATGAACAAGAATGATCTAATTGATGGACTTTCTATGTAAAAATCGAATTGTTATGTAACGTCTTAAAATTCATTGAAAACCATATTTTGCATTATTAGACACTGAACCGTTCGTTGACATTTTACTGTACCAAAGTTGGGCGTTTGAACTTTTTATTTTGTGCCGTTCGTTGCTGTATTTCTTTGATTTTTTTGGATTTGATTGTCGGAATTCTGCGAAATAATACCAGGGTAACTTAAATGTGTCAGAGTAAATTGGCAAGTCTTTCTTCCGCAAGCATTTTTACAATCCGTCTCAGCATGTCAGTCTAGTACAATGTATATGGTTTATTCATCATCACTGATCCTGCACAATTGAATATGCATGAAAATATCAATCAATCAAATAAAAATTTCACAATCAAAAATATCATGTTATATATCTCTGATTTGATATTTAGATATTTATTTGTTATAAAATCGTTACACTTAGCGTATTCACTTGACCAATTCCAATTCGTCCCAAGGGGGACATAGGGCGACCAGTGTTTCGCTCCACTTTTTCTTGTGTTTGGCTTTTGTCTTCATTTCTTCCCTGGTCTTCCCAGTCTGCTTAACTTCAGTTGTGAGGTCCCTTCTGTGAGGTGTTTTTGTGTCTGCCTCCTCCTTTATGACCTTTCGGGTTCCAATCTGAGGAATGACGAGTTATATTGGTGTTACCATACCTAAGCGTGTTCCCGATCCACTTCCATTTTCTTTCCATTATGTCTGCGTGGTTCTGTGCCACGTCTTATTGCTTATGTTTGATACCTGTGTTGTTTCTTATGCACCTGTTTATAAAAACTTGGAAAATTTTGTTGGAAGCTGATGTTGATATCGATGTCTGTGATCCATATAGAAGAACAGATTTAACGTTGGAGTTGAATACTTTTTACTTTGGTTGAAGTTCTCAGTGCTTGCTTCTCCAGATTGGTTTAATGATTGCATAGGCTTGATGGGTTTTTCTTTTTTCTTGTTTGAATACCTTCATCGGTACCTACTGCGGTACTCACAACAGTTCCAAGATATGAAAATTGTTCTACATCCTCGATTTCGGTATCTCTTACTTTGGGATTTTTTTTGGGGGGGGGTGGTATTTTTGAAATTTTTCTGAAATCCCAATCCTAAAATTTGTGAAATTTAATAAATTTCAATAGAAGTTGCATTCATCATATATATTCATATGTATTTTTTTTCTCCTGTCTCTGTCCCAAACTTATTTTCCTATACTTGATTGTTTACCATAACTATATCATATTATTTTTATGTATTGCATGTTCTAAAATATTGCTACATATTGTAAAGCGGAGAAGACTTCATAAGTATGATTTAATGGTGTCTTATCCAATTTTTTGGCAAATAAAATATGTTTAAACTAAACACTAAAAACTTAATTTATCCTCATAGATTTGGTTTTGGTTGGGTTGAAGTAGAGACCGACATTTTTCGCAGTAGTTTCAAATTTAGTTGTTTGGATTTGGGAGTCTTGACGGCAATGAGAA
Source organism: Geukensia granosissima (assembly GCA_032357055.1). NCBI lineage: Eukaryota > Metazoa > Mollusca > Bivalvia > Mytilida > Mytilidae > Geukensia > Geukensia granosissima. The sequence goes on from JAULBM010302685.1 coordinate 8,271, forward strand.
AGCTGGCAAATATCGTATGCAAAATCTAAATATTCCAGAATTGATTGTAATGTCCATCTGATACCCATGGGGTGTTGTATGCTGTTTTGTTGACCTAGTCTTTAACCCTTCAGAAAAAGAATATGAGAAATTAGATATCCTTGCCCGACACCAGTAGTTACAGGAAAAAGGTTCTGAACGGCTCCCATAATGAATGACTTGACAAGTGAATTCCTAATAGAGTTGTCTGATGATAGAAATGATTTTTCAGGAATACCATAATGTCTGACAATGTTCCATAATTCTTGGTGGTCAATACTGTAATGTTTTTTTCCCGAAATATATAAATGTGAGATGTAAATAAGTCTGTAATTCAATTGTTTGTTCTATGATTATTCTTAAGGGTGTAATTTGATCTGTGCATGATCTTTCGAATTCTTTCCTGGCTGGCGACATCTCTAAGTATCTTATCTACTTCTTTCGTTATTTTATGAAGGATGATGTGATATAAGATCTTACTGGGAATGGAAACTAAGGTGATGCCTCTACAATTTCCGAAAATGGATTTATCCTCTTTTTGGCACTTTTACGAGAATTCGTTCACTCAAATCTTTAGGTATATGTTCTTCCTCCCATATTTTGTTTTGCAGATTGGGACTTTTAAATAGTGAGATGAGTGGTGTATTGTCTATTTCACTAGCGTTGTCATTTTTCACTTGTTTTACTGCAGTGGTTACCTCTGTTCTAGTTATTCTCCTGTCTTTATATTAAAAACTTGTCAATGTTCTTTATGGTTTATCGGTTGGGGAACGTCTATTCAGTACTTCTTGAACATTTTCTTGCCAACGTTCATTCGAACTCATGTGTTTGTGATATTGTCACCATTTTTGTCAGTGGTGGTATTTGGATTCTGCCACTAAGTTATTGCGTAATGTTGTATATGGTCTTGACATCCCCTTTGTTACCAACAGTTTCTGCTTCTTCTGCTAGTTGTTCAACATATCATAACTTATCATGTGAAAACTTTTGAAATACTTAGCGTATAGGCTATCAGAATTTTTTATTTGGAACAAGGGGGTCAAGTATTTACTTCCTAATTCTTGTTTAAATAGCTGAATACAACTCAATTCATGTTGCATGTACCTGTCCCTACTATGGAGTCGAGGTCATTGGTTTATCTTTGTCTTTGAGGTTGCTTTTGTATATATATAACATATATAACATTGAGGCAAGAGTTGTTTAATTACATTATGTAAACATGGCTTTGTTTGTTTGGTGCAATCTAGAATTTGTAATAAGAAGTGGGACCCCCTTGTTTATGGCCTTGAAACGATCGCTAAGTTCATCAATTTTCCTCCGTTTCTTACAAAGACCAGATGTGATCGTCTTGATAATTATACCATACCTACCATTGGTGTATCTACTATTTTAGAGAAAGAAAGAGCGATTGCAATTTTAGGACATATAACTTAATGTTTTAATGGAAGAAAAAGATGTATATTGTTATAAGGTATTGATGTCAACAGCGGGGTATATAATTGTTTTGTAGGGGTTAGGTGATAGCTGTCGTTCCGACACCAGTGACATATACTTTTACCGTTATAATCATATTTCAAGTGACCTATCTTTGTATGATGATTAAGATTTCGTCTTTAAAAAATGATATGACTGTTTTCAATCAACCAGTGAAGAAAACTAACATAAGTTTGATGTTATCTACGTCCAAACTTGAAAAGAATTAAGTTTTCATTTTGGAAACGGATATTCTATACCAGCCAAAAAGCCGTGGTATCGACCCTAAACATTGTGTGCAAAAAATCATGGCTTCAAACGAGAAATTTTTTTTGAAATGGTTAAATGAACTTGAAAAGCGTACAAGACGTTAAATATATACGGCATAAGCTGTTACAGATGGAATAAGAGACTTGACACAAGTCTTCCTTCAACGACACAGATTAAAGAATTTCGAAGAATTGCGAATGGAAATAGAATGTGTATAGTCTTTGTCGTTATCCGTCTTATTTCTTTTCTCGAGATTGCGTTGTTTGTCGACTTTATCTACTTTTGTCTGACCCCTTGATTTAATTTCTTTTACTCTTGAATTATTCAGAACCTTACATCACTAATTGCACCAAGTGCATCCCTTAAAACAGGTTAAGTATAAATTTCCAAGTTCAAAGTAAAAAATATTAAAAATTATCAAAGTAATGAACTATACAGTAAAACAGTTCAAACCTGCAACTCAAGTACGGTAAAATGTCAAAGAACAGTATAGTGTCACAGAAAGCAAAATGTGTTTCTGACGTTAAAATTAAATTGGGATTTCACATAGAAACACAAACAATAAGATCATTCTTGTATTACGCCTCGATTGATAACATTTATGAATATAAATGAGAATGAAAAGATTTTCGTGACAAATATTACTTCGAAATGTGTAAATAGCGCGTGTTTTAAAATTGCTTGCCTATTTTTGATCTTTGTTGTAATTTCAGAAACAAAAACCATTTCTTCCGTAAAACAATGAAAGTAAGTAAAGATTTCTCCAATTTCAGAATATGTATTTTTTAGCATACCCTAAAATCCTATCATGATGACCAACTCGGGAGGCACAACTTCTGATTTTGTGTGTACGCGGTTGGACAGGGGATTTTTAGTCCATGATTTTCTGTTTATGTAATTTCTATTTTTAATTTTCCACGAAACTTTAGATGGCCCATAGAAACATTAATAAGGTGAACATCTGACTGATTGAAAACTGGCTGATTCATGTCCTGTTTTACGTAAATAGACAATAGTTGAGCCACTCTATATAAGGGATTTTCCCTTTCTTTTATCGTTTCCTAGTTAAAACAATATCAGGTAAAGGATGCGACGATAAGGCCTTTGGGCAAAACAACAGTTTTTGTCTAACATAACAAATTTAGATATATATAAAAGACACACATTTTTTCTTTTACATTTCCTTGGCTATCTATCATGATGTATGAAATAAACACTAAAAACGTTTGGGGCCCTAGGTCCATAATGATTGATCCAATTATTTTGGGCCAAATATAACTAATAGTTATGTTTTCTATTTCGTGTTGTTAGCTATATATAAAGGTTTTTAAGATGAACACTAAAAAATTGTTTTTTTGGGATCCAAGGTCAATAAAGGTTGGTCGCATAACTTTGGACCCAGTGTTACAAATGTAAATACACATTTTCTCCTTTACATGTTATCAGCCGTATTAGTAGTTAATGAAATATTATGGAGAAAAAGTGTTTATTTTATATATCTACATTTGTTATGTCAGGTCCAGAATTATTTGACTAACCGCATAGGACGTAGGACCTTAAAAGTATTTTTCGAAGTTTTTAACAAAAATCATATTACGTAGAACGCTCATAATATGTAATGTAGAAAATTTTTTTATTATTAAAACATCAAACGTTTAATTTGGTTTAAAGTCATTGGACTAACAGTTATGGGCCTAGATTTTTAATCTTTGACAAGAAGACAATTTTCATTTTATTTCTAAGTAACGCCCGTATATATGTTCAGTAAATAAATATAAAGCTCGTTATTTTTATTTTTGTTTGTTTGTTTTTACATATTTTCATTTTAAAGTTGTACTTTTATATTGCTTTCTATGAAAATCTGTCGTTGGTTATTATATGTATAAGTTAACATTGGTATTTGCATTTTAATTTCTTCAGAATAGTACAAAGATATCATTTCTAATGTTTGATTAAGAACATGGTAATTTTGATAATCACCATAAACCATTATTAAAGGTAACAAACGAAGAATCTGTCATTAACTTAATCTTCAATCTAAAATTAAAGATTTTTATCTAGTTTCTTTCGTTGATATTATCTCAAGGGAGCTTTACAGGATTATAGTAATGAAAGCCTATAATCATTTTTGACTGGTGTCCATATCGAAGACAGAAGATCCCTACAAAATCATTGGTGAGACATAAGGTCTGCTTATTTACCAGGAGAACCAAAACGTGTTCAACGAGTCAATATTTGAAATAGGCGTACATGACTCAGATTCAGACCTACCTGTAGCGGCTAACCAGTGAACTTATTGAATAACATTACATGTGCACAAGATATTAATACAATACAAGATGAAGAGGTATCTTTTGATAACTTAACTGCAACTAAATTTACCAAAACTTTACAGCAAAAATAAATACAGATTTAAGTTTTAACAACGAATGATGCGGTTCTCTTAACACGTTTTGACTCACAAAAACATCCTGTGATTCTTCTGCAATATGGCCTATCATGATGTTAAATAGTTAAAACTTTATTTTACCCATAATTTGTCAAAGGCGTCATATTGACGTCATTTTTGTCCTAATTAATACCTTGTTATCGGTTAAATGTTACACATATGTATCAATTTTATAGTTTTTTCCTTAAATCTAAATGTTAACGACAACGGAGACAACCACAGTTTTTTGCCTACAGATAAGTTATAGAAAAGATATACCTTCAGTATGAATATTGTGTTGGTCACTTTGTTGCACGTAATGATTTTAGACTTAAGGAAAAATCACCCAATTATCGGACATTTCGAAAGAACTACTGTTTTTGGGGAAACAGTAAGCATTGCAAATACGGAAAGGCTTCGAAGCGTTTTGCGCTAAGTAATAGTCCTTGCCGTCGGATTTGGCTTCCTATCTCGATTTGTTTGGATTTTGGTACTTTTTTGACTATGTTTGGATTTCAAACTTCCTATGTTTTGGTTCTAATGCTACTGATGAGAGGTTACTCCTTGAAATGTACATATAACATACAAAACTTCCCCATAGTTATTCAACATTTGTAAACTTGTATTTTGAAACCACTGGGTTGATGTCTTTGGTGGTGTACAATAGGTCCCAGCGAGTATTTACCATGTTATATTCAGCTGCCTAGTTGTCAGACGTGTCTGACATGAAATTTATCAAACAATGTTTTACAGAAATTTGCTGCATTTGCCAAAATTCTAAAACACTGAAAATACAGAAAGGCCTCTAAAAGTAACGCACTTAGTAGTTGTCCCTGCAGACTATGAGAGCCTATATTCCAGACATATTTAGGGCAAGAAGACCATACGTCATCCAAAAAAGAAATAATACCTTTAGAATATTAAGAAGTTTCCTTGGGGCCTTCAAGTGGACAACCACTCGTTGTAACAGGACTTTAAATAGTCACAAATGAATCAAAATTGGAAACATTAAAAAGAAGAGTCTCAAGTTTATTTACAGAAATTACATAACAACAATAAATATTGAAACAAAATACTAAATGCATTAAAAAATTACAGAGAGCAAGCAAAGTATGTTTTTGTGTTAATAAATTATTATAACACGAAGACTAATCGAACAAAGCATCTATTGTATCGTGAAATATTGTGAAAAAACAAACACATGCACCTAATTGATTATTGTAAGTTTTGTAAGATAATTATTGTTTCCGACCTCCTCAATACCAACAAATGTGAGAGTTTAAGGAAGGTCTAGGTTGAGAAATAATTTTAAAAAGAAAAGTTATCAATCGTAGCACCTCAAACCATTACATATTGTATTTTTAAAATTCGCGATGAAGACACACGCACTTTATTGATAAATGCTTTACATGTATCAGACAAGCTTTGTATGGCAATTATGGTTTTCCAACTCTAATATACAAACATGTGTTAGTTGATGCCACTAACCGTATAAACGAATACCTTTAATCTGTAGAAAATACCTTAGGTGAATTAACATATATCTACAAGGGTATTCAGTTCCAGCCTTTTAATGAGTTTTCCTGCCAGGACAGATGTTTTCTAATTCGAATAGGATTTGTAACAAAAAGGTGTATGCGAAATCAAGAGTATCATATCGTGTCTGAAAGTTTAAACTGGCAACATGCAATGAAAAACGTTAATTAAAGAGTGGCGAGCATATTGGACACAGTTGAAAAGTAGAATAAAAGTCTATAGATCACCTACATTTTATTTATTTGCGCAAGTTCTCAGTACCTGCAGTTAAATAACTCGACAAAACACGCAATCTGATTAAGTTCTTCAGTTTTATGTTTTAAAAGGTGTCTAATAAGAAGATCAAAATTTGTCTTTAAAGCGACGAAATGTAATAGAACTGACCCTCAGTGTGGGTTGTCGTATCGTTCTTTGAGAAACAGGAATATATCGGTATTCAATCAAATTTTATTTTCAAAAAGATAAAGATTAAAGAAAATTTGTCTTAACTTAAACAACATCTGTTGAAACATAAAAAATGACAAGAGAAAACAGCACTAAAAATTAACAAAAGGAAGTTAAAGATTATCAACACCATATCCCTGGTTGAGTTCAGCTTTTCTACTTACATAAAGGGAATTCGAAGATACCAAAGGGGCAGACAGAAATCGTTAAGTCGAGGACAGACAATACCATGGCCAACAAAATGAAA
>JAULBM010302695.1:0-14685 GCA_032357055.1 Geukensia granosissima
TGCATCGGTACCCGTATATGTTCAGGCCCAGTCCTTGAACATTGCTTTTTTAACATTGAGTTCAATGGAAAACGTCGAACCGTATAGTGAGTTTATTGTTTGTTAACTTGTTCTTCTTTGCATTCAACTAAACTGTGGTGGTTAGCTAACCCATACGTACTCCACATCGTTTCCTAAAACGGGTGACGGCGGATGACATTTTCAAATTCTGTTCATAGCTAAATTCCAAGAATTGCTTCCAGATATTCATTTATCAAAATGGCATCCTGCATCTCGCCCATCAACTGATCCACAGCCATAGACATACGGTTTTGGCAACATATAAAATGCCGACCTACTAACCCGAATTTTTTTCTGAAGGTGACATATGCTCTTTTTTGCTCAATGAACATTTGTGCGGATTTTGCTAAAACTTTTCTTACCTGAATGATCATAAAAAGCAAGCAAAACTTCGAGTGTTCATTAGGTGGTTCTATTTAATAGTTTGCCTGGTAGAGAAGCCCACTGCAACCCAAGATGGACGTTACAATTCAACATAGTCTATAGTAAGAAAAAACAGGGAACTCTCATGTTGAATAATGTGGGCAAATAAGAATCAGATGAGGGGCATAAGCCTGATGTATGATTTAAGTAATATTTTGTTACATGTATTTCTTTACAAGAAATTGGATAAGAGTATTGCAAATATTATTTGGTAATTTTAACTGAATGAAATTAATGAAATTCAGCCAATTTACATTTTAAAAATGTTTAAAAAAAAAGATTAAAAAGTAAAATTAGATGCTCAGTAATTAAACCGATTGTTAAACTTAACTTTAATGAAAACATTTTGTGACTGTCTAAATCTTCGTAGCGTTTATTTATAATTATATGTTTTCCTGTGAAAATACAAGAATTTTAGAAAGCACCCTATAGACTTGGGTTACATTCGAAATGTTTCCACATTAATTGATGTAATCTAAATAGAGATCTCAATGCAAGTTTAAATCTGAAGAAAAGTTCTAAGAAAAGTCAGGAGTTAGAATAATCGTCAATAATCGTCAGAAAACAAACAAAACCAAGATTAAATTAACAGAAATGGACGACAAAACAACAATGTACTAAACACTCCACAAAGTGGGCAAAACGAAGACAAACCCGGGAGTTCTGGAAAGGTAGGCAGATCCTGTTCCAAAAGTGGCACCTTCCGTGTTGATCGGTTCTCAAAACCACCGGGCCCCCGAGGTCGACCGGGCTATAGAAATAGGCCGTTCGGTTTCTTCGCCTGCAGGAAGATCCCCTGACAAGGTTTGGCGGGATGTATAAATAGTCAACCATCCCGAGAGTAGTCGGGGTTAAAAAATGGGTTACTTGGTTTCTCCTCCAGGAGCTAAAACATCTCCTAAAAGGGCCTCTGTTGGTTTAGCGGGATGTGTAAATTCTCAACCCTCTTCGGACTGCAACGTTTACGCCGTGCCCCGTGTTCATGTTGGGGAAATTGCCACGCTCTCATCACGTTTAAGATCCCTCTACAACAACTCGTAATGAGTGGTCCGTATAGGTGACCAGTTGCTTAGGCTTAATTTCCCGCCCTCACCCAAACAGTGCCAATTTAGCATTCTGTGGCTGTTAAATTTGCCGACCAAACCACCAACTGGCCCCTTTTATGATTTATTGTTAACTCATTCTCGTCCTGAATATTTGCCACTGGACGTTAAACAACAACAATCAATCAATCAAATTCGCCGGTAGTTGTACACTATATAGGAACGGAATTGAAGCTGCAAGTAAACAAATAACATCACGTTTTCTTTTACAGACAGCCGCTCAAATAAACGATGCTTTGACGGACACAATCAGAAGCTTATGAAAATCTCAAAGTGGCAGTTGGTATGGCTAACAAACAAGAAGGGAAAGCACACAAAAAAAAAAACGCTAATGCTGAATACTCTATTGTCATTTGTTTTGGATTTTGGGATTTTATACACTAATTTTCGATTTAAGAGTGAGATTTTTCACCCCTAAATATCATTAATTATGCACAAGAGAAACATGATTAGTAAATAAATTATCATATCCCCTCTATACTGGGAACTTATTGTTTAAAATGGTAAAATTATGCCGTGAAATAATCACTGTCACTGGGCTTCCATCAGACCATGGGAAAGGCATATTTTAATCATGACGTCAAAGAGGAATATGATAAAACAGCCTAGACATGATGTGTTGTTCGTTGTCACGTGGTATTCTTTCGGTCTCACTCGATTATCACTTTGGGCTTTCTCTCACTTCCTTTTAATTATACCCACTGTAAGAAGAAATTTGTGGTAAATGTGCATTAATATCCTTCTTTTTTAAGGACCCTTCTGTAACGCAAGACGTATCCGCCGTTTATAACAAATTTGTTGTTGTTCAGCAAGTTTCAAATAAATTTTATATCGTAAAACATGTTATTGATTGCGTGATATCAACGACGCACTAGGTAACAAATGCGATTGATTGATTGCTTATTGATTAAAGTCCAGTGACAAATATTTCATGCATATTCAGGACGAGAACACGTTATCAAACAATAAATCATAAAGGGGTCTAGCTGGGGGTTAGGCTGGGGAAATTCAATAGCCACAGGAAGTCAAAATGGGACTGTTTGGGTAGGGGCGGGAAATTTAGCTTAGAAACTAGTCACCTACGGACCAGTCATTACGAGTTGTTGTAAAGGGATCTTTAAGGTGCCGAGAGCGTGGCGTTTTCCCAACACGGGGCACGGCGATAACGTTCCCGTCCTAGGCGGTTTGAGAATTTATACATCCCGCTCAACCAACGGACGTCCTTTTAGGAGGTGGTTCTACCTCTTGGCGGAGAAACGGAGCAAACCAATTTGTTGAACCCGGCTACTCTCGGGATGGTTTAGTAAAATACAAAATTACCAATGTTAAATAAATATGGAAAATTTAGGTATGCTTTATGAACATTTCAAGGTGTAACCTCATCATTAGCATTAGAACCGAAACAGGAAGTCAAAGATCCAAATATAGCAAAAGAAGCACTCAAATCCAAACAAATCGAAATGGTATGCCAAATCCGACGGCAGGGACACCTATTATGTGCTTTACTTTTCAGTGTTTTAGAATTTTAGAAACTGCAGCAAATTTCTGTAAAACATTGTTTGTTAAATTTCATGTCGGACAAGTCTGACAACATCAATAATCCCGCCACACCAACGGACACCCCTTTAGCAGGAGTTCTACCTGCAGGCGAAGAAACCGAACGGCCTATTTCTAAACATATAAAAATAGGAGATGTGAAAAGACTGTCCATGAGACAGACACCCACCAAGTGAGAGTAGAATTTTAAACTTCTAAAGGTCCCATTATGGCCTTCAACAATGAACCAGAGTCCATACCATAACGGAAGCTGTAAAAGGCCCCGAAATACAAATTGTGACACTATACATAAAACACGACAATCAACCTAACCTAAAGCAAAAATGGTGAACCTATAATATTAAATGACTAATAAAACAACGACAACCACTGGGCTATAGGCTGACAGGCAAATTAGTATGTGGCGGGGTTAAACCGGTTTTTGATCGCTCAACCTTCCCCTTAACCTGGAACAGTGGTGTGACAAAACAGCAATACAAAACACACAAAGCTATCGAAAATTTGATCCATTTACCTGTTAAAAGAATTCAAATATATCAAAAGACAGACCAGACCATTGCCAATAACATGAAACGAAACACAAACATAGTATACAAAACAATATACTGAAAACTAAATCTGGAGTTACAAGGTTGAGCCCAAGTGCTCCGATTTTTGTCATTTTGTTAATATAGAACTTAAAAAAAGGTCAAGATAATTTGACCCCAGCGATCGCAGATGATCAAGGGTTCTATTGTAGTTTTGTAGTAGTGCTATTTACTGTGAGTACAAAATTGTTAACAAAGTTCGCAGTAAAAAATTTGCAGTGATGAAAAAATAGTCAAATATCAAATTAGGTGATAATTATACAGTCAAATAAAAATATTTCACCGTTTGAGTGTTTTTTACTTTTGTTTGTAAGAATAATGCAATTTATGTAACACTGAATCATGGCAAAAAAAAAAAAAAAACCTTCCAAAATTAATAAAAAATTTTAATTAAGAATGTTCTGGCTTTAACAAAACAAGGTTGGTTTTCATTCTATTTGTCAGTATTAGAAGAAATAAAATACAGGAATTGCAATAAAAAGCCATATTAAGGGAGATAACTCTTTCAAATATGACTAGATTTTACCAACATTCTATAGAAAGTTATCTTAAGCTTCTGAAGCCAAACGGCAAAGTGTCTTTTCGATTCTTGTTCAAAATCTTCACCTGATGAAATAAAATCATCTGAGTTTGATCTGTGGTTTTACTGGTCATGATTGACAGAGTCTCAAAGAAAATACTACTTCTAAAGTTCTTTATGCTTATTTAGGAGTTAACATGTATTTGAAGATTTGCAGAGCCAGTCAACGGATATTTGCAACTGTCAAATCAAAATTGATGCCGGCAAATCTTAAAATACAATACCGTTATCTCCATTCTAATGCAAATGAAAAAAAAAAATTTTGAAAAATGGAATAAACGTCGACGCGTGCGCAGTTTGTCTGGCGGCATAAAACGTTGATTTGATGCCATGATAATTTCATCCAATCAAAATCAACGTAACAAATACTGTTGCATTAGAATGTAGGTTAGAATATTGTCCTACATACATGTAGGTGATCTACCGCGATGAAGAAATGTTATGTTGCTATTTGCAATGGTTGCTAACCATTGCTATAGATGAAATATAAATCATGAATATTATATGTCATATCATAACTCCACAGTCAGAAGTATATTGAATACAGTATTGATAATACACAACTACAAACAAAATGTTTTACTAACTGTGCTACATAAGTATTTGTGTTTTAGGATTATCTAATAGGATTGCATCCTATTACTTGGCGAATAGACCTTAATGTGCTGTCTGTATATATAAAGTACGGTAAAATATTTTCCACTCGAGCTTAATTTTGTGAAACGTTTCACGAGAGAATTTCCTATTTTTAATATTTATACAGAAACCACGAGATTCTAAATAAAACGCAAACGAAATTTGTTCTTAATTTAATTCGAAATATTTTTGGTATAAAGGTTGTGACAATATTATAGAAAAAAACAAACAAAAGCAAAACCATTTAAGTCTCCTTCACAAAATTCTACAGGGCGCTAAATAACGCCATAATTTGGCCCCAAACATCAAGATATCGAATACTTTGAATTTTCAAACGTTGATTTCCAATTTTAAAATTTTTATATCTCTCAACATCCATTTTTCTAAAAATTACCCAATAAAAATTAGGTATTTTTGTTCCCAAATAAAAAAAAGGATATCATGCAGATTGCTGATAAAATAAACTTCTTAAACATAAAAGATACTAGAAAACAGTTGGCGTATATTAAGACAAAATAACTCAAAAAGAAAAAAAGGCAAAACAAAACAAAAAATAAAATTGCAGGATACGGTTCAGATGGACAGTCTTATGACCCAGAAGCAAAATCCTGATTCTATCGTGGTGACGAATTGGCTTATGTCATATAGAAAATTCTTTCAATTTTATATTAATTGTATATATTCAACAAATTTTTCCGCAATACGTAATAAAAAATAACTTGAAGTCTAATTTCCGGACAAAAATGGCCTCTCGACCCTTTCTCCCATGTAAAAGTGTACATACATTTGCATGATTTTGCATGATATTGCATGAGAATTAACAATGCAGCAACATTTATCTGAAATTTTTAAAAGAAGTGATTTTCTCATTCCACAACAATACATTATGCACACAGTATCATTTCACTTTTGGATTTTCAGTTATGATCTGTTACCGCTAATACAAATATAAGTTGACCTCTTCTCGGATTGATGGGATTCCACGACGGGTGTTACGCGCAAGACAGGGAATGTTACAATTCATTACACCTGATTACACTCCTGCTTATATAGTGGTTCGTGGATTCCTTTCAGATTTGACACAAATTGACACGCCTGATTTTGGCATCCTGATTTGAAACCGATTTTGACACTAAGGAAACCACGACGGGGGTTGCGCGCACGACAAGGAATGCTTACCCTTCATGAGCACCTTATTCCACTCCTGTTTTGTAAAACAGTTCGTGGATTCCAAGCTTTTGTTCTTTTGTTAACGTTTTATCTTTTAGTTTGTTTCAAATTTGTCTGGTCTTTTTGGAATATGCACTTTTGATCTCTCACATAGATATTCTACACTCCACTAATATCTACCTCAGCTTATTCGAAGTGTGTTTTCTTCAACATTGTGAATTTGTGTTTGAAAGATGATGTCGTTCTAAATATTAAAGGTTTAAGTTTTTATTAATTTTACAAAAGTTTTTATTTAAAAGTGAACAGATGTGCTTATCCCAACCCAGGATCCTGCAGTCCAGTGGTGATCGTTGTTTAAATAGTAATTTATTGTTAATCGTTCATCATTTTTCTATGAATTAGTTAAAATGTTGTGCTTTATAAAAAGGTTTGTTTATGGGGACCTTTTACAACTTCCATTATGGTATCGACTTCGGTTTATCATTGAAGACAGTAATAGGACCTGTAGAAGTTTAATTTCGACTTTCATTTTGTGGATGGCTGTCGTATGGACAATCTATCACATCTCCTATTTTTAAAACTTTGAAAAGGTTTACTTTCATTACAATATAAATTTAAGACAAGGCCATTACTTAATTTAATTTTGTATTTTTTAATTATAAAAAATAATTAAAATCCATGACAGAAAATGACATTGTATGAAATAACTGAACAGCACTATATTGCTCTTCTTGACAAAACAATCGAATAACTATTTTAAAGCCTTTGTCGACAACGCAGTATGTATTCTAAAAATTCCTTCTCCGATACAAGATATAATGTGCTTAAAAATAAAGAAAATCTCCTTTTAAAGGGCGTGCTCAGCTTACAACGAAGTATTAAGCGTCTAATTGAACATACCATAATATAAGTACAGGTTAGATCCTTTTGACCTAGCTGTTGGTTCAATCTGCCATGATACTGGATCAGTACAAAAGTAAAATAGAAAACAAACACCAAAACAATAATTCTTTATATTTGCTTGCCTCGTGAAAAAAGCCTATTTTTTTATAAGTCCAATAAGTGAGGTTTATTTGTATTTGCTGGCCTCGGAAAAATAATAATGTTACAAAAATATCATTAATTTGTGTCGGTTGCTTACAAAATTTATAACCGTTCAAAACCGTTTTCCATAGAATTTTTATCTGATAAATAAGAATGAAAGGAATCATAGTTTTTACAGTTGTGATAAGATTTGTTGCATGAAAGCAAATGTCAAAATATATACAAGTGAAAATACAATCTAAAATCAATATAAAATCACAGAAGATTATTGGAAATTGTTGGACGTGATGTCCTTTGTGCAGCGAGTTGTTAAAATTACACGTGGGTGATGTAGATGTGCGTAGGCAAATCTAAGAAAAGTTTTCATTGTTATACGGTTCTAGTAATAGAAAGAATAAGGGAGCAGTCTACTTACTCTTATAACATATATATATGTTTGAAAAATATCAACTTCTTTGTATGAGGCTAAGGAACTGGGGAAGGGCGAGGTTTAACGAGTCCTTCAACAGTTTCATACCGAATACATAAAATTTAAAATTTTCAGACATTTATCCAATATCGTTATTATACTGTAGTTTTAAAAATATTAAGATGAGTACAAAGTTATCAAATCAACTGTTTACACAATAATAAAACCTCTTCTGTCCCTCAATGAGCTCCTGGCTGTAAAGGAAATGAAATTGACATTGTACAAAATGTCACTTTGTTACTTTATTGAGGAAATATAGCCAACAGGAAATGGTCCAGCTGCAGTATTAACAGAAATCGGGGACCACTATGAGAAAAGTCTGTTTGTTAGCAACCATTATACATATCAGCGACTGGCATTTTGAACGTTGTGACTTAAAAATTATATAAAACACACCAATACAAAAGCGTCAACATTAGGCAACATTAATTCAACATATTGTTTATATTAAAATGATTATATATTATATCTGTATTGAGTAAATTATTAGTGGAGCAGGAGTTGCTTACCCTTCCGGAGCACCTGAACTCACACTGGTTTTTGTATGGTTCGTGTTACTCACCAATACAAAAGCGTCAACATTAGTCAACATTAATTCAACAACACATTAACATTCTTGTTTCTGTTTTTCAAGTCCATTGAGACAGTAACTACCCTTCTGAAGAAAATTCTATAATAAAAACAAAACTATTTAGTTTATGAAAATTTCTAATGTTGTTTTACTAAGAAAATGATGAAATTCACTGTACAGTAGTGATATTATTATAATTTGTTTAAAATAAGGAGATTTCTTTTATTTGTCATGTCAGCGACGATGCTTACACATTAATGTTAATGAATCCATTGCAGTCTGTAAATGTTATTTTTCATGTTCGACGAAAACAGCTGCGTAACGAGATTGGATTAAACAGGTGTTGTGGTTCATATTGTTTATATTAAAATGATTACATATTATATCTGTATAGAGTGAATTATTAGTGAAGCAGGAGTTGCTTACCCTTCCGAAGCACCTGAACTCACACTGGTTTTTGTATGGTTCGTGTTACTCCAGCTTTAGTTTCCAGTGTAGTGTTGTGTGCTCTGTGTTTGTCTTTTACTTCATTTTGTTGACCATGGTCTTGTCTGTCTTCCGACTTAGCGATTTCTATGTGCCACTATGGTATCTTCGAATTCCTTTTAGCAAACTATCGAATATCTTTCAAAAAGATACTGAAGCCATTTAGAATGCAAACAGCTTTGGAGCGGCAGAGTTTGTTATCAGTTCATTCATTCAAAATGGCAATATGCATCATAAAAACTCCTTTCGTTAAAGGGGCAATGTAAGCTTTTTCAGTTTTTATCACGAACACTTCCTGTCGTCAGAGGGCAATATGAGCTATCCCAAATATACCCTTGTCTAAACGTTTGTAATGTGAAAATTAAATTAAGAAAATCATAGAAAACTATTGCAAAGCGTTGAACAAAATAACTGTGCAAACTAGTGTCGATTTTTTGTTGTGTTTTATTCATCACATTCATCGCAGTGAAGATCGTGATTCATTTGGTCCTACAGTTATAATTTATTTTGAGTCACTTTTAACTGATATGGCCTATTTACATGGCGCATTTTTTAAAACAACTTTGAAAACATCGGATATTGGACAGGTCAAATTTGATTAGGAATATATATGGTTTATGATGCCTTTTTATTCCCATAACTGTACATTAACTTAACTAAATAAGAGTCAGACGGTGGATGACACTTACAAATTCCCGTTATATTTTTGATATTTTTCAGTGAATCTTTTTCTTGTTGTGTTTAATCTACTTAAGGGAATAATATTGTCGTTTTTAATGTTTTTGTTCGTTAGATTGAGATTAAATAGGATATATTAAGGTTTTAGACATAGTTTTGACCCGCGTGACCACTGTGGTTGACAAGTACAGAGAATTTGAATGTCTTGGAGATTACAAAACATAAGTTTACCTATATTTAATAATTTGGTAAATTTGATATGCTATATGAACATACCAATTAGACCGCCTCACTGGTGTAGTGGTAAGCGTGCTCGCCTCTAGTGCGGAAGGTTGTGGGTTTCATCCCGGGTCGGGTCAAATATGGTATTTGCTGCTTCTATTTGGTATACCCAATAGTTTAGTTCCCCTACATGTCTCATGTGCCTGTACCAAGTTAGGAATTATGGTCATTGGATTGATTGTGTGTTTAATTTTTGTTACATGTACATTTTTTAAAATGCAATAAGAGCAGTATTTGACGTATACAAGATTTTTTATATAGGGCGATTTAGAGCTTTCACAAGGAGCAGTATTTTTTCTGAGAGCCTTATGGAGACCTATAGATCTGTAAAATTCCATGTGTTTTTCTCGTGATTGAGATGATCTCTCTGACATTCATCCATTATCTGTTGGTTTTCATAAATAGAAAAGAGGAAGCTATGACAATTCAATATAGAACAATCTGTTTCAGTTCAAAATTTTTATGTAATTTGTCAACAAAACTAATATTTAGCCCACTGGTTGTCGTTGTTTAAATAATAATTTATTCTTATTCGTTCACCATATTTTATCAATTGATTAAGTCGATTTTCACGATTTAAAAATTGTTTCACATTTTGCATTTTGGGGTCTTTTCAGATTCCGTTATGGTTTTGACTCCGGTTTACTGCTGAAGGCCGTAATAGGATCTGTAGAAATTTTAATTTTACTGTCATGTGGTGGGTGCCTGTCTCCTATTTTTAAAATTCCTTCTGTCACAATAAAAACCAACAAAACGTTAGATATTTTACTTTGTTTTCCTAAAAATTTAAGGAATTATTGTTTGTTGTTGATTTATGTATGTTCGTCATAAATGTAAACCAAATCAAGCACAAAGAGTCATAATTGATCTGATCGAACGTCAACCTAAAAAGTCAATATTAAACCAAATTGCTGATATCCAGATTTTACTAATTACTAATTGCTTAGGAAAGTCAATATAATTCCTGTTGCAGTTTGTTTAAAATAAATTAAATTAATTGAATTTTAAGTAGACCTAGTTAAAAATTAATTTCTCATAATAGGTTACTAAGAACATTTATAAGGAGTTAAATCATGTGGCATGTATTTTGTCTAAATCCTGTTTTAGTGGCATTCTCATTGACAGTAATGCCACATCCATCTCCTATTTCTTTGTATGCAGGATGAATAGCAAATATTTGGTCAAATGAGTAAGAACGTTCTACATACAATTTTAGCAAGAATAGCTATCTAGACTACTATTAGCGATTGCAACAATAGAGCGTATGCCATTCCATACACCGTTTTATGAAACGGCAGTCAGCTCTACCTTTTCATTCTTATGACAGTGAGGCTGACATTAATTTTCTTCGACGGTACCATTGGGTTCGTTTTATTCAAGCTTTAGATTTTAGTGTAGTGTTTAGTGAACTAATGTTTGTTTTCTATTTAGTTTTATTGGACGTTGTCTTGTCTGACTTCTGAAACAATGATTTTTAATATGCCCCTTTAGAGTCTTTGAATTCTAGCGGTAGTATTATATTAAATTGTAGCACCATGGCAAAATTGTTTCAATTTCTATTCAATGAATAAGTGTTTTCACATTAATATATTTTAAATATGGAAACGAAATGTGTTATGATTGTCCATGAGACAGCAATCAAACACATGTAGATCTCAAAGTTCTACAGGTTGACCTTAGGCTTTCATTAATAAACAAATGTCCACACCCTACGTCCAACTGTTAAAGACTCCAAATATGAATGGTGATGATCACCCACTAAATGACAGTAGAATTTAAACTTCTACAGGTCCCATTATGTCCTTCAACAATGAACCAGAGTCCATACCATAACAGAAGCATTGCAGAATTCTGATTAAGATATATCTTCCCCAAAATAACAAAAATCAATTTATATCAGAAGAAGTATGCCCCAGGAATATTGAATGAGCAGTTACTAAAAAATAAATGATAAAAACCATGAAAAGTAGGTTATATCAAATCACACATGTATGTAGACAACAAAAATAAAAAAGAAAAAACATATTTACTTTACTTATAAGTATGGCAATAATACGAATGGAAATTATTCTTAAAATTATAGAAAATTGAGATGTAGCAAGATTGTCTATGTGACATCCATCCAAATGATATAAACCACAAAGGGCAATTCTTTTTGTGTAAAAACCTGGTATGAAGTAACAGACTGAATTTCCTGGTCATTTGGATCTATAAGCCAAATAATTAAAAGTAATTCCTTGTTTAATGCGAAAAAAAAATGGTGGAGAAGGTGTTTCGTCATCAGTAGTTGTCTTAATACATTGATTTTATTCGATAAAAGACGGAATTGTAATGCTTGTTTTGTGTAAAAAAGATTTTATGCTTTAATTGAGGTTCTGATTTTTCCTCTAAGGTTTTAAATTATTGTTTATTTTTCCGATTAGGTAATTCATAAAACTGATGTTGCTTGATTCCTTAGTTGCACGTCGAAAGTTTGTAAAAACTAACATATGTCTGATATAAGCACACTAACAAGGTTAATTCAAAGCTCAACAACTAGGGAAAAATAAAAAAAATATATAAAATTAAAATACAAAAAACAAAAAAAAGGAAAAACCCCGTTTCCTTGTGCTTACAAAAGGCAATTTAAAACTCATATTGCCTTCACAATATGATCAAGTGTTAAGAAATGACTTTACCCCTGACTGTTTTGAGAGGATATATATAAACAACAATCTGTAAGAAGCCTAAATTCATTCATGTTCTATCCTAAGGGAATTAATTGTGCTGACACTCGTTCCTTTAATTTGTCTCACTTTAAATGATAGTTAAATAAAAACGCGGCAACGCAGAGGTAAACGATCTTATAATTTTCCAGTGACAGCAAAACTGATATTTAAATAATTTATGTGTCTACTCGGGATTATTTAAAAAAATGTTGCTGGAACACAAACCAATAAAATAAACATAAAATAAAGATATTTTTACTGTGTTGCAAAACTGCTACCAATATTCAATAGTTACATAAAAACAGACAAAATGAAAATAAAAATATTAAAATCCTTCAAAGTGTTAATATAATGGAAATGGATATCATTTATTATTCCAAGCGAATGCGCAGGCAATTCTAAGATAAGATATTTTGTATATAAAATGATTTGTAATCCGATCGTCTACCGGTTGTGACCAACGCCAATTGCGACTATACACCAGCTTTGTCTACTGGGTAACACGATGGGTGCCACTAGTTGAGCAGGATTTGCTTCCGGAGCACCTGATTACACCCTAGTTTTTGTATGGTTCGTGTTACTCTAGTTGTAGTTTTCAGAGTAGTGCTGTGCGTACTATATTAGTCTTTTGTTTCTTTTTCGTCCATGGTCTTGTCTGTCTTCTGATTTAATGATTTCTGTATGCCCCCTCGGTATCTTCCAACATGTCAGAGTCACTGACATGTTGGAAGAAGGTGATCTGTAAGCTGAATAGCAAATCATATACATTTATTTACTGGTCTATTTGTCAACATAAACTAAATGATAGTTACCAACGACCCAACAACCGGTGGTTTTTATAAAAGGAAATGATTTGAAAACAACATATTTTGAAGATATCCGTTGGGCAAGCAAAACCTTAAGTACATGTTGAGCAACAGACAGCATCATGGGAAAAAACACGGGAACATAAGGCAGAAAAAAGCACCTGAAACATGAAAGGGATGTAACTACTACTCCAGAAAACCGGACATCCACTTGTTTTGATACCAAAAATCTTGCCTGTGTTGGCTGTCTAGGCTCTGTGTAATGCGTTTCATGCCTGAGCATCTAAAATAACAATTGGAAATATATCGGAAACGAACGAAAAATTGAAGGCTGAACAAAAAGGAGGTAAATTGACAGACATTGCAATCTCGATGGAACCTGCCACATACTCAATAAAACTAAAAAAACATAAAACAAAAAAACCTTTTTGTAAAAAGAATAATTGTTAAAACTCTCACGAAGAAATTGAACAAAGTCTTTCCGGCATTTTTTTCATATCGTTTATTTTTTATTATATACCAAGAACAAAGCGGGCCCAACTTCAAATCGGTGGTGAATTCCGGCGGTCCGGGAGGGTAAGCAATTCCTATAAGACACCCGCAGAATTGTCCATTTGCAGTCCGGTTCAGGGGAAAGCTTTTTGTTTCTATTTTACTGATGAGAAGTTACTCCTTGAGATGTTAATAAAAACTATATAAAATATACAATTCCTATACAACATTGGTAAACTTGCATTTTGTTACCACATTGTCGATACCTCTGCTGGTGACCAGATGTCCCCGAGGGTATTCACCAGGCCAGTTGTCACTCTTGTCTGACAAGAAATTTTCAAATGATGTTTCGCGGGAATTCGCTGCATTTATTTCAATTCTAAAGTATTGAATATACTTTGAATATACAAAAAGGCTTCGAAACGTATTGCACATACTAGTTGTCCCTACCGCTGGATAAAGTTTCCATTTCGATGTGAGTAAGATATTTCTTGTATCTAATCTAATGCTACTGAAGAAAAGTTATTCTTACAAATGTACATACATAAGATATAAAAATTCACAATATCTATTCATCATTTGTAAACTTGTATTCCGGAAGAGATAATAACCAACTGTTACAACTTCAAGGTGGAGAAAGAAAAAAGCCTTTATTTTAGGTAACTCTCTAACTTTAACATGATTATTTTCTTGAACAAGCAAACAGAAAAAAACCATGGCTTTGAAATACAAAGTCCAAATGTTTAGGGTTTAAAGGTAGCAAATTGTAAAAGGTAAAAACAAACCAAACATATAAAATGCAAATGTACAACAAAAATAAAATAAAAAATAGTCTTCCAAATTTTCGAGCCAAAGATCTTCTTCAAGGAATAATGAAAGACATTATAACAAAACAAATGTCAGGACCTGACCACTGTTAACCAACGAGGCGTATCAATCTCGAACACACAGAAGTGTATTGTTAAACGATGAAATGGCATATTAGGCAGCGACCATTTGATTTTCGGGGGGGGGGGGGGGGGGGGGGGTTTTT
>JAULBM010302706.1:0-14682 GCA_032357055.1 Geukensia granosissima
TAAGTTCCGCCAGGAACCGTCCGACTGAGAGCATTTATTTGCTGTGTAGGACGTTAATAACCATCAACCACCACAGGAATAGTTTGGTTCTCAAACTGACGAGATGCCTTGGGTGAATCAAGGGAACAGGAACTCCTCTTTGAAATGCAAAAATGCTAAGTTTGGGGTAAATTTTGGTAGTAATCTTAATTAGAAATAGGAAATGCATGGTGAATCAATAGGTGAACAAAAAATGGTCCTCCCTTTTCAGAAGTCTAGATCCGCCTCTGGCTCTGAGTCGAGTCTCCCCATGAATACTTATGTCAAACAGAATAACAAATAACCCTCAATAATTTTATTTCAAAATTGTAAACGTAAGGTGGAGAAAAAAAAACTAATTCTCACGTATAATTACCTCCCTTTGATAACACACATATGTAAATATCTCAAACCTTGCCTTCTGTAAAAATGTTTTTTTCTGTATACTTTAACCTACTTATACAATAAACTATTAAGCAGGTCCGGAAGAGTTGGGTTATCAAATAGAAAACTCAATAACCCCCAACTCCAAATTCGACCGCTGCTGTTTTTCTCTCTTAAAATTAAACACAAACAACCTTATTAGATATCCATACGTAAATGAGCTAATTACTGACTTGTGGTTAGCCTTAAACACTTTAGAAAAAACAGATTAGCCACTCTATGTGGCATTGTGTTGTGCTAGACAGAACATTTATAAAAAAATAATAAAATATAAATGCGATTTAAAAACTATTTCAGAACATATAATGAATTATAAGATATCAAAGGGGCAGACAGAAATCGTAATGTCGGATTAAAACAGACAAGGCCATGGCCAACAAAATGAAACGAAAGACAAACATAGATCAAACACACTATATTGAAAACTAAAACTCGAGTAACACGAACCCTACAAAAACCAGGGTGAGTTCAGGTGCTCCGAAAGGGTAAGCAACTCCTGCTCCACTGGTGGCACATATCGTATTAAATGATCAATAATACGTACCTAGAAGGTACACAGATACTTCTAAGTTCCATCCGGAACAAAATACATCTAGAACTTGCTCAATATGAATAACGTATATAGTTTGCTAAGCAACATTTGTTTTTAAAGGAAAATGAAAGTAACTTTGTATGAAGCCTTTTGTCACAAGATTTTTGTCGGGACGCTTGCGCTCTTAGATGTTTTTCGATGTTCAACTCTATATCAATAACAGTGAAATCTCATTCTGCCTTTTTCTGCAAAATTTGGAGACTGTTTTTTTTTACTAAAATCTGCATCCTATTTCACTGTTTCCATGCCCAATTGATATAAAGTTTCCATTCCTCACAAATATCCTGTATACTTCCTCATAGATATCCAATTGTTTCCGTACCCCCTTAAATATCTCCTTAATTGTCTCCAAATGCCCCATAATCATCAAGTTGTTCAATACCCCCATAATGATTTTCCCCTTATCGATGAGAACAACATAATTGTTTGCTGAAATAAAAATAGTTTGCTTTCTCCACTATATATTCACAGGAACCGGTAACATACGATTTTTATAATATACATAGTCGAGGAACGGTAAATCAAAAAATCGTATGTTACCGGTCACCGTGTATGTTTTGTACATTAATGAAAGTTGACAAGATTCCACAATTACAGGTATCAAATGCATTGTAGATTTTTAAATGATAACACTTGCACCTGCCGCAACATTCTGTTGTCATCCTTTTCTTCCATTTTCGTCCACTTCCAATCAACTCGATGATTACTTGTCATTATGCAAATGGAAGCCGACACATTTTGTATTTTGTGAAAAATGTTCAAGTCATAATGTTATAGTGTTATACAATGAGTTTGGTTTTTTCTATAATGACAGACATGCAATGACAGACAATAAAGAAACTGTTTTGTTTTAATGTCCGAAAATCATAAGACTCCGTGGCGCAGTAACCAATACACAAATGTGAATAGTAAACGACAAATAATAAAAAAGAAAATAATAATAAAAAGAAAAAAAGAAAAACAATAATAAAAAGTAAAAATCGCGCCTATCGGAGTCTTCTATTGTAGGACTAGAGTTGCATGGACTTGCCAATGAAAACGGGGCACGATCTTCTATAGTTTTAGTACCTTAATTTTGACAATTATACTGGAGCAGCTAAGAGCTCATTGTAAATCTTTTAGATGCACCAAAATTTACATTTGTGTAACTGGGATTTTATGTCTGCTATGTGATTTTGTATTCGTCTGCGATTTTATATCCGTTCTATATATCCTCGATGACATAAACAAACTGCAGATGAATTGATTACGAAATGGAAGTTACAAAAGAAGCTCCTATAATTTGACATAAAATCACCACCACTTTGTACAGCTAAAAATTAACCGTCAGTCAAGTTTAAGCATATTTATTTAATCTGTTGTCATGAAATGCCAAAGATTTGTTGTATAGAGACCTCCCGTTTACTGTGCCAGACTTTTGGAAAAGGGGGCCCACTTTTTATGGACCGCTTGATTGATCAATTTTCTCGATTAGGACCGAAATTTACACGATGTTTTTCAATTTTGGTCATTTTTGCGTTTTAAAGGGGGTGGACACTCTGGATCCGCCCCTGTGCATCGTCTACATTTTATGATAGATAATGATCGGAAGTTACTGTTGGATTTTTGCAAACGAGGTAATTTCTTTGTCCTCTCAAGCTTACTATTAGTTTAAAAAGTCTTCAACATTCACGGTTTTTGCCTGATTTTTCTATGGTCTAATCTTGCGATGCCAGTAACTATTATCTTCTTATTATTTGCTTTAAATAGAAAAAAAATTCTAGCGATCATTGCTCAGCAATAATTCATTTTTTTGTGCTTTCAGAGAGAGTTACTGATAGTAGACATTATATATCAAAATCTTACTCTCTTTGACGGAAACAAATTGTACACAGAAGCCATGAATGTTATACCTGATCTTTAAAAATACAAACCATAATTGTAAAGGCGACAGAGTCTATACTTTTGTCATGTTATTTTTTTTAATGACATACAGGGATCAGGTATTCTTTTAAGTTGGTTTTCGTAATGGTTCATGTTTTGCTGCAACTGACAATTATATAAAGCCAGAACCGACCGCTTTGTTATCCTTTTAAAGTAGGATATTCTCTATAAGATTCAGAAAAAGGCAAGATACTTTTTCCATAGAATGATAGTAAATTTAGTCATGTTTGTTGTAGGTATCTGCAAAACTGTTTTTTTACAGCGCATTTCGTGTATTTTATTTATTCTCTTATACTGACGATTAGAATAAGAACCAAGCTTAATTTTGTTAATATAGTACCATTTTGAATTTATATTATTTCATGTGTGGGTTTTTTTCTAGGAACACGATTCACTTTTATCTAAAATTGCCTGAACCTTAGAAAGGGTAATACTTTAATCCCTAATTTATGTTGAACATTTATTTCTGGATACATTGATATCGAATAACCAATTATTAATATTATTATTTTACTTTAAAGGAACAAAATGTAAATATAAAAAATTTTTATGCACCGTATTACTGTGATATATACTCCTACTTGCAATGTAATATTTTTTTCTTTGTGTTATTGAGAAATGTTTTGTTTGTCATGTCTTATGTTACATATTTAATATTATACATGTATACATACTATATATATCATTACTTTTCTGTACATGTGTACACATGCTTAAATTGTATTTGTTTAACCCAAATGGGTATGATATGCAAATTTTTTATTAAATAGAAATATAATCTTTATCCGCAAAACCTTACACAGTAGTCTAGCCAAGATTTTTTAATCTTCTCTTGGAACATGATTCGTTCCATAATTTAAAGTTATATTAAAAAAAACTAAAACGGCTTTCCAAATTTTATTTTATTAGTTTTATATAAAATAAGGCACAAGAAATAAAAAAAAATAAATATGGATTTCCTTCGAACACGAATCCATGGACTGACTGCCGGATGTTAAGTCCATTCTGAAAATAGATATAATATTTTAACTTCCTTATATTCGTGTTAAATTACCTCCCTTTGATGAAATAAATATGCAAATATACTGTACCGTTGGTCTGTAAAATTGATAAATTAATGTATATTTATAACGCTTGGTTCCAATATAAAGTAGGTAGGTCCGGAAGAGTTGGGTTATCCAATAGAATAACGCTATACACCCCCAACTCCAAATTTGACCGCTTTATTTTTTTTGTATTTTATTATAACTTTCGGTGTACCACCTGAGAATTTCCAGACAGCGGTTGACATCGAACAAATGAAGTTTTGAAAGATCAGGAAATATTATGTGTTATAGATATTGGGTGAAATGGACAAAAAAGTGAATTAAAAAAACTCGACGATACGATTTTTTACGGCATGTCTTAAAATAAGGTTTAATATTTCCTTAATCTTTTTAAAAAAAATTGCTGCATGGTGTGTGTTCGGTGGGTGCATTTAGCTCCTTAAATAAAAGTTTTCTTAATGTGTCCGAGTAAAGTGGCATATCTTTCTGCGGACTGATGCTTTCGTGATCTAGCGCATTAAAAACCCGACAACGCGTACTGTCGGTCTAACACAAACTTCACCATTCATTTAATTATATGGTCTCCTCCTGATTATCCATGAAACATTTGCCAAAAAAAGCGGTCAATCAATCAATCGATCAACCATATGCATGTGCGTCTGTAACTTACTACAGATGAACGGGAAGTTTTTTAGTTAATATGTTATGAGGTAAATTTAGTTTTCAACGCGTCATTACTGACAATTTCTTGTTGTATGTATATAAAAGTATGAGATCCTGTAGTATAATACTTGATTTCAATACTGTACGTATAGTGCTTTTGAAATCGATACGAAAAATCCATTTCACAAACGAGATCGGATATCTCTACCTTTTGACGTAATCGTAAAGCCGTTCTTACAGTGTAGGACTATCACCGCTAGTTTTTTTGAAATAGGGAGTAAAATGGCGAATGCACAAAAGAGTAAAAGCTGCATTGACCCCCCCCCCCCCCAGGAGCACCTATAATCGCAGCTATTTTTATAAGGTTTGAATTGCTCAAAGGTTTGCGTTGCCTTAAATAAGAAAAAAGCAACTTTTTGAATTTGTACGACTTTGCTTTTTAATACAGGCTATACGATGAGCAGCAAGAATGTGACGTAAGATGTGAAGCACTTCCGAAGTACATGATCCTATTACATGTAATCGTTTGTATTTGTGTTCATTTTTAATTGTTCACCTCTTACGTTAATGTAGTTTTTCCCTTATTGTTTGTTCGTGTTTCTTTATTTTCACATGGAGCTTCATTTATAAAGAATTATATTTTAGGAGATTTTACCAACTTACGTTTTTCATGCCAGCATCGGCATCTGTCTGGTGAAAATATCTGTTGGTATGGGCACATCATTTGTATCGATCCAAATAATCCTAAATATATCTGAAAATATTCTTCTCCTAACGATGAAGGTACAAGCGGGCATACTAAAACAGAGAACTAATTCTTATTTAATACGTTTACATATATTTCACATTTCCGCATTTGAAAGCATTTCCTGAACAAAAAAGAGTTTATTGCGCGATTCTTGATTTTCAATTTAATCTAGCACCCTTCGCGTGCAGAACCCCGATGAATCTTTAATGCGCTTTACACAAATCATTTCTCCGCTTTACTCCACGATAGACTTGTCCTGTAAACTGGTAAATATGGGTATAAAAATGTCAGAAACTAATAAAAATATTTGTTAACTAATTTGCATTATCATCTTTTTTTCAGCATTCAGTATAATAAAATAAATAACACACACCAGAGGGGATGTGAGAGCCGATTATTATCCCTCGAAATCATTGTCAACCTCTGCTTCGCATTGGTAAAAAGTGTTATTTCTCGGGATTACGATCTGCTGTTACACCCTCTCTGCTATGCGTATTATATAATATTTCATTAGTGCGGTATATTTTTACAAATTTGACGTATATGCGGTTTTAAGAGGATTTTCGAATATTGCTATACAATAGAATAAAGGTAGAATATTAATTGCATTTAATATGATATTCTATTTAGGACAATATTCACCAATATACGTGCAATACAAAGACAGAAAAAAATAATACTTTTCTTTCTTTTGTGTTGAATGATTTTTTTGGTCTCATTTATTGAGCAAAGTTTGAATATATATCCCTCACTATATAAAACCCACATACAAACCTGTTGTTCTGGTAGTTTGAGCAGTTGTTGGGTTGGTCGTGATAATATGCGATGTTGACTTTGTGGTAGTTGGCTGTGGTGGTGTTGTTGTTGTCGTTGTAGATGCTGTTGTAGTTGTCTTCGTTGTAGTTGTTGGTTCTTTTGTGGTCGTTGTTGTGGGTTTTGATACTGGGATTTCTAAAACAAATGAAAGATTTTTAATCCAATCACAAAAGTATTTAAGTCATATATACTGTCCACACAAACGTTTAGAAATGAGGTAACCTTTACTTTGAATGCTTTAACCGTTAACTAATAAGATTCGCTAAAAATTCATATTTAACGTCTAATTTCGTTATGTATAGTCAGAACAATGCTTATTTGCTGAACTTAATACGATTTGTAAGAATATTCTGCCGTCAAAAATAAGTTAAAACAATATTTCTGGTGCGTGATGTTGACCTTTTATTATTTTATATTTACCTTCCCTTCGTACACAGTCACACATTGGTAGATAAAACACCGTGCCTGTCGAACACATGTAAGTAAGTTCTCCCCATACGGGAACAAAGGTGGTGTAGTACTTCTCTCCCAAACGAGACGCTAATTTGCCGCATGTTTCTACAAGTATATGCAAAACATACTCAGCTGTGAGAAATATACAAGGTAATCTTTAATTTTAGATAAGCACGAAAAACCTCAAAACATCTTATTTTGTACCTAATCTTGACTTTAAGGAGTTGTGAAACATACTGACACTTAATATGAAAAAAAATATCATTCCTCAAGCTAATAAATAAATAATTTTATTGATATTAATGAAACATTTATAATAATCACACTAAATAATTCAGACATAATATGCATGGTAAGGAAACTTAAGTTTTGATAGTGAATATGACAGTGAAGAACACGCACCGAACGAAAAAAAAAAAGTTAACAAACAAACCAAAATTGGAATTTTGTTGTTTGGAAACTTAGCAGCCAACCATCTCTCAAACAACTTATAAATATTGCGAGGAGAAATAGTACTCCTCACTGATCAATTGACCATACAGATAGTACTAAAATATCAATTTAAGCTTTGGTTCCTTGTAACTGGTTCCTTGTAACTAATAACAAGGATTTGACCCAATATCGAAAGCAATCAATCGCCTTACTACCGGTCTCTGTAGAGTGTATAACACCCTGGTTGGCTGTTGCATTGTTGTCGGTATTGCCTAAGTCATGTAAGAGACAGACTGACCTTTTGTACTAATTCAATTTCACTTTCTTTGAAATTTGGGGTACATTCGGCGAAACAGGGGGTTTTAAATGACAACCAAAATCCTTCCGAAGAGCAATGTCTTACTATCTCAACTTTTTTATTCACAACACTGTGAACAGCTCTACTTTATTAATTATTTCTTAGTTTCTAAGCATCATAATATTTTTTAGACTTATGCTTTACTGATCTAACTCACTTCCTGTCGTTAATGTTACTGGATTCGATGATGAAGCTCTTTGTGTTGTAGTAGGTAATGCAAAAGATGTCATCGTCGTCGCTCGGGTTGTCGTTGTCGGCGGATGTGAAGTTGTTGTTGATGTCGGTAATGGTGTGGAAGTCGTCGTTGGCTTAGTTGTCGTTGTAGTCGGCTGGGCGGTCGTTGTCATTGGATGTGTTGTTTTTGTTGATGACTGCAATGGTGTAGAAGTTGTCGTTGTTGGTGGTGGACGTGTTGTTGATTCTGTTGTTGCTATTGACGTAGTAGAAGGTAATTTATTAATATCACCTGAAAATATAAACACATATTCATTCAACGAAAACCGCCTCGGTGGTGTAATGGTTAGCGTGCTCGCCTCGAGTGCGGAAGGTCATGGGTTCGATCCCCGGTCGGGTCAAACCAAAGACATTGGTATTTGCTCCTTCTCCGCTAAGCACACAGCATTAAGGAGAAAGAGCAAAGACAGGTCGGCCCAGAGTCAGAATAATGTGTCTGGGTTAAGTGGCATGTCTTCCTGTGAATTGTTCCTTTCGTGAGCTAGCACGTTGATAATCCGGTTCAGCATGTCGGTCTAGTACAAAAGCAGGGTTCATCATCATCATTCATTAATATGCTCTCGACTTGAGGGAAATATTTGCCAATGGACGATAAGCAACATTCATTCAATCAATCATTCAATGAAATAAATGGTAATTAATTTATCATAATTTACTTTTTTGTTAATAAAACAGAACATGAAAAAGTCCGTCAACACCTTAGTTTGTGTCAAGTGAGTTACCAATTGCGCTTTTTTGTGTCTGTCCGAATTGTTCTCTGATATATGTCAGGTTTTAGTGATGCGGTCCTTTTTAAAAGGAATTCGAAGATACCAAAGGGGTAGACAGAAATCGTTAGATCGGAAAACAGACAAGACCATGAAACGAAAGGCAATCATAGAAAACACAACACTACAATGAAAACTAAAACTGGAGTAGGACGAACCCTTCAAAAACTAGGGTGAGTTCAGGTGCTCAAGAAGGGTAAGCAACTACTGCTGCTCTAGTGGCACCCGTAGTGTTACTTAGTAGACAAAGCCGGTATATAGTCAAAATCGATGTTAATCACAACCGCTATAGGAACGGGTTTGTGTTCACGATAGTGGGAAGATATTTTTAAGTGACAACCTCAAAAACCAAAAAGAGCCCCTAAAAAATTATTCTCCATAATATGCATTATTTGCACCCCTCAGACACATTTCGATGTTGACCCCTCAAAATGTTGTTAGTTTAGTTTAAACGTATTTTATTTGCCAAAAACATCAGCAAAAGGGATTGGACACAAGTTATACAACTTAATGAAGTCCTCTCCCGTTAAAAATATATATACAGATAGTATCAATGCAAAATGACGACATAATAAACATGCATATACAGAAAAAATATAAATCATAGTCTAGCAATTTACATAAAAAATAAGATAAAAAGAAAGACAAAAATATTGAAGAAAAAGAAAAAGGGAGACTAAAAGAACATACTAGTAGGCTTTATAGCAATTGAGAAAATGCATTCTTATATTAATAATAAAGCTAATATTAAAAAAAATGTAACTAAAGTAGTATTAATAGTTAGGCAATGATAAAAAAGATAACATTAGGACTGGAGTTTGGTGGCGTTAAGCAAAACAGTTAGATTATTTAACAATTAAATTTGAATTATTTTGTTTCACTAAACCTTTTCGTTCTTTTTATATAAGAGTGGACACACTAAAATATTTCAATACTTTGCTCATAAGTCAAACTTTCGTCATGTGTTGTTTGACCCTCTTCAGAAACACGCATCACCCACTGAGGACAGAGTACTATCACGTGTTGACATTTAATTTATAATATAATTTCTATTTCCGCAAGTTTTGTTTATAAAATTGTGTCCCAAATAATATAATTTCTATGCTTTTGAGAAATTCATCCGAATTTAATGTGTTAACGGCTTTATGAGTTATTTGTTAATTCTTCATAAATATATCCTCTTATGAACAGAATAAAAAGAATAAAAAAAATTGCTAAAAATAAGAAATCTTTTTTTCCTTTCAGTTTCTATAATGAAATCTATATATTACCATGGTAAGCACGATCAGTTTTCATTATTTCTTTTCCTTTTGATTTTTCCATATGCTTTAAAACCATTCAACCTTATTCAGATTACTTAACAAAAAGAACGCCCAAAAAATCTGGAAGTGATTTATCAATGCATTGGAACGGGTATTGTGGGGTGGGTCAGTTAGTTTATTTATTATTTGCAAAACAGACAGCAGCCCATTTGGGCTTTAGCAAATACAAAATTAACAACAGAATAGCATGATATATAATATAACGCATGTGTACATATACATGACATATTTAGCAGTAGATATGAATTAAGAGTCTCTTCTCCTCAGTTCAAACGACTGTTTAATAAAAGAAACAACTTTTCTATATCTTCTGGTTTTTGGGGATTAAGTATTATTTTAAGTTTTTTGTTCATACTACATTCAAAGAATAAATGTTTTTCATCATCAAGAACTTTGTTTGACATTTTCTTTCTTCCCTTGGAATCTTCAAATATCTTCCTTTTTCTATTAAAAGTTGATGGTCACTTAATCTAAATTGTGTAATATAGTTTCTTTTTCTATGTTTGGGTCTTAACGACTTTGACTTTAAATAGTGAACATGGACTAAAATAAGAGACAGCGAGAGAAAACAGAAAGTTTTATCAAAAGGGAACATAGACACATTGACATCTTAAAAAAGATCAAGAAAACGCAACACAGGAACTCTTATGGACCCGACCATAAAAATTCCAAAATTCCAAATATTTTGGAATCATTTCAATAGAATGACAATAAAGGCTTAATTTGTTGTTCACTTACTTAGAGACAAACAGGTGCAATATTCCTCAACAAATTCATGATCAACAGGGCAAGAACTCATTATCCAGATGCCGACTTCTTCAACAAGCTCAAGATACCCTGTACCAGATTTTTTAAATGGACAATCTAAAAACAAAAAGGTACATATAATAAACATACATAGTTTGATTGATGTCTGCATTGACACTGAAATGTTAAAGAGAATATAGATTTTTTTGTTAGCCTCAGTGCACAATCATTTTACACAATCCTGAAATTCCCATAATACTTATATAGTTTTTCACAAGAAGACTATATTAACATGTTGCTTAATATCATGAGGAAGATCTTGGATAACTTGTACGAGAGGACTAATATCAGCGGAACATAGGAAAAGACGTATAATTTCTGATATCTGTCACGTGTGGATTTTATGCCATATCTCCAATAAGCTCGAATGTAACCCGTAACTTCGTTGCGCAATATTCACTTGTTTTAAATAATACACTTATTTATGCCCCTGAGGGCGGCCGGGGTATAGAAATAGGTCGTTCGGTTTCTCCTCCTGCAGGTAGAACCCCTGCTAAAGTGGTGTCCGATAGTTCGAGTGGGATGTATAAATACCTGAACTCCCCTTCTCAAAGGCACAATCCAACAAGAGGGAGATGTTTAAACATGTAGAGATGTTTAGGAAATGCCACGTCCTAGGCACGCTAAAGACCCTTGTAACAGTTCATTTTAAGTGGTCCGAAGGCGGCCAGTTACAAGGCTAAATTTTTCTCCCCTATCCTATCGCCGCAATTTTTCCAGTGGCAGTCTAAAAGTCCCTCCCTTACCGGTCCCTTTGTTACAGTCTACATATTGATTTATTGTTTGCTACCTTGTTTCCGTCCT
The DNA here is from genome assembly GCA_032357055.1 of Geukensia granosissima. Taxonomy (NCBI): domain Eukaryota; kingdom Metazoa; phylum Mollusca; class Bivalvia; order Mytilida; family Mytilidae; genus Geukensia; species Geukensia granosissima. The sequence continues at coordinate 11,428 of JAULBM010302706.1, forward strand.
GATTATGCATGAAATATTTGCCACTGGACGTTAAACAACAATCAATCAATCAATCAATCAATCCTTTCAAGATATGACACCATCGCTGCTCTAGCAGACTTTGAATCGATTCCAGAGAGATAATATCGCGCAGTTCTCTTCGTTAAACGCCCTTGAAGAAACTGTCATCAGTAGTTTCAGCGTCCTCCGTTACTCCGCCGTATCTTAAAATTCGAACTCACATTTTTCTCTACACTATTACTTTGTGTATTACCATCATTTTGGATTTTGCTCACAATCGTATTTACCGTTAACCGAGTCATTATATATACTTTGTTAAATTTGTAAAAATTTCAACTTAATGTAAATGCATTTCATCTTCTATATAATTATTTTTACAATATATATTATTTCGTTGATTTAAAGAAATTAAGTTTTAGCTTGGTGTATCGACCAGTTTCAATAGCGATAAAATTCTGCTATGTTGTCTATTAAAAACATTTTTCAAATAAAAATCTGTATTTAAATCAGTTTTACATATTCTAAAAGAACGTAATTTATTTACTTTTAATCTTATATACGTCCCTGTTGTAACACAAAAATAAAAAACACACAGAATAAACTACAAAAATTTAAGAGTCATTCTGTAAAAGGAATTATACTTAACGATCACAGGAACAAATGCCGTAGTGATTGTCAGTCTTTTAGAATGTGTGTTATCAAAATGACTAACCCCAGAATGTCGAATGTAAATAACAAATGATATGACATAAATGTCATATCTATATATCGACCTTAATACCATGAATATTGTGAAAGCTATTTTTTTAAGATAAAACGTTTTGTACAAATAAGCAAAAGTATGTAAAAAATAAAAATTGATGAAAGCCGTTATTATATATATATTAGAAAGAAAACAAGCTTAACTTTAAGTGTAACTACTCTGTTCACAGAAATCCAAAATTTTATAGGTCTACCTCTAAGGTGTATGAAGACAATCAATTCAAATTCTGTCGGTCTGTATTTAATGTTGTCAAACTTGCATGTTGATGTCAACTTAATATGGATATATTTTAATCAGTCAGGATTACTGTCATTAATGGAAAGAGGTCATGAAAGGTCAAATAGCCCTAAAACGCTCAAAATTTAAAGATAACTAAGATTTTAATATAATCCCAAAGTCTCATCAAGTTTCTATGCTAGGATGTTTTCTTTCCAGTCGCCATGAAAAGTTTTCTCACCTTAAACAATAGAATTCAACATTTTTGCAAAAGTAAGTTAAATTCTTTTCAAAAATCGTTAAATAAATTAGCAGATGGTTAGAATTTGTCTTAAAATTTAAACTGGAAATTTCTAAATTTTTAATTTCATAAGAATATGCAAGAATATTAAGAAACTTTATATTTTTGGTAATGTTTTTGACTGTTCAAGTAAACGTATAATAGTCTTCCATTAGCTGCAATTAAAGTTTACAATCAAATTTTGATTACCTCCCCTTAATTGGAAATGGGTCAATTTTAAAAGGGTCATATAATCATTATGTTTTGTTGGGACGGCTATCTTGGATGTCAGATGGGGCCATCAGATTTAATCTGAAAAAGGATCACGTAAGGACCATTTCTTCAAGTTTTGGCAATGAGGAGATTTTTAAAGAAATGGCCTCCTTTTTTATGTTTTTGGTAACGGTATCCATGTTTAAGTGGATCGTAACCGATTTATTTCTGAATTCGGAAAGGGGCCATTCCCGGACGAATCCACCAAAGTTTGGTTAGAACTGGCCCAGTCGTTTAGAGGATAAGATTGACAAAGCTCACATGTGCTTTTTAAGCCATGTAATTAGCTGAAAAATAATCCGTGAACCATGACTGAGAACTAGGGGTAAAAAATGTTCATCCAAATTTGAAGGGATTATACGTAAGGGGCTGTGCAATTTTTATATGAGGGAGGGGCAGGTGCAAATGCAGACGGGCAAATATTTTTTTCGTAAAAATAATAAGCAGGGTGATGAGTGTATTTTTAAAGTCTATGGCGGAGCATAAACTTGGCAAGTTATTAGTAAAACATATACTGATCATAAAACATAGTATCAATGATATTTGATATAGAACCAAATAATAATTTCAGTTATTTAATATGGCTTGCAAGTGTTGCCAGATATACCAATAGGTATTTTTTCAACTATTCAGTCAAATTTTATGATTTGTAATTAATACAATAAAACTAGGCAAGCAGTAAGAAAGACATATATTGAGAATAGATTCTAACTGGGATTAAAAAGGAATGTGTTTTTAATCCCAGATTCTAATTATTATTTATATGAGAAAGACCAAAAGTATGGTTTCAGTTTTTATACGACCGCAAAAATTTTGTGGTCGTATTATATTATGGACATATCGGTGTCCATAGACAGTTAGGTTTCCGTTCAATAACTAAAGTTTTATTATTTGGATCCATTGTAAATTTTAACACAATGATACCCAATATAAGATAGAGGCTGGGATTGATTTTGGGTGATCTAGCTCAACTGTTTTTAAGGAGGGCCCCAAAAGAGCGTTTTTAATTTTTTTTTTGTTTTGTTCAATTTTGATTTTTTGTTTTTCTTTGCATTCCCCATGAAAAATTCAACATAATAGGCTACAAGCGTCATGACCTATCGATTACTGTTATTGAGATATATAATTTTTAAAACTTTTTTATTTCTCATCCGTTTTGATCAGTAAATATTTTATTACAGAACACCTGGATATACAATAACCTAGGCACCCAGAGGGATGACTACCTAGGGCCCCTGATGTTTACATCCCCTCACATGCCAAGGAAAATACATGTGAAGTACATTTAATAACTCCCATTTGTTAACACATTCATCCATACTTATCAGCTAAAAGTTCAATTAATCCATAAATCATTCATTGAAATAAATTTGTTTCATTTTCTTTTTTTCTCATTGACCGAAGATTTGGCCATTTCGGTTTTAAATTGATTGGCGAGATCGGAACCAGTTATTGTAATTTTCTGCCCATCAAAAGTTCGGCTGGGCTGTAACCATTTGCAAGAGGTGTGGTGCGGTATGAAAGCAATGCTAAGTACGAATCGTCAGACTTTTTTAAAGCATTTTCTTAACTAACTGAACCCTCCGTTCTGCCAATCCATTTGACTGGGAATATCTAGGGCTACTTACGATATGTTGGAACCCATACGTCTGCGAGAATTTTTTTGATTTCGTTTGATGCATATTGTGGTCCTCCATCTGACACAAAATATTCAGGGATTCCG
>JAULBM010302717.1:0-14681 GCA_032357055.1 Geukensia granosissima
ATGCATGTCAAACACATGGTAAACAAATGTAAAACATGCGTGTCACTATTTTCTGTGTAGCAGGATCTTCGCTACACACCGAGAATCTTAAGGGGTGTTTTTCTGGAAATAATGAATCTATTCACCATATACAACAAGGAACGCAAGTTTTCCCGGCGAAATTTTCACAAAAAGTCGAAAGACTTCCGGTAACTCGCAATTCCTGTATTACCGGTATGAAAGTTACGACCACTCGTAATACTTACGACCACTTGTAATACTTACGACCACTCGTAATACTTACGACCTTTTGTGAAATGTTCGCCTGGACAACTGTTGCCGTTTATGAGAAACATAATTTTAGACTACATATGTTTATAGAATTCAACTCTCTTCAACAAGTATAATACCTCGTAATGAGTAGTCTGAATTGCAAGTTTTCGACTGCATCCAACCTATATTTCACTATTGGCAGTCAAATATTCAATTCTTCAGTATAAGATTTGCAGTAATTCACTAATTTAGCGTTTATTAACTTCTTGCCTTGAATAGGACTGAAATACTGCCATTGCGGGTAAAAATGCAATCAACCACCCAATCAGTGTAGCGCATATATATAGTGTTGTGTGTTCTGTTTCATTTTGTTGGCCATGATCTTGTCTGTCTTCTGACTTAACAATTTCTGCCTATCCCTTTGGTATCTTTGAATTCCTTTCAGTAACTCACTCACTCACTCACTCAACCACTCAACCAACCAACCAACCAACCAACTAATAAATAAATAAATCAATCAATCAATCTATTTTGCCTACAGTTGTAATCCGTTTAAGCAATTAAAATGCCCTAGTATTTGTGAGTGTGATAATTTCTTTTCTAGATTTCATTTCATTTTTAAAACTGGATTACGTACAGCGATGACTCCCGTTTGGGGTCGCTACTGTCAGGAATTTTTACTTTGTGACGTCTGATTTTCGGGGAAGATCTATTGCTGGACGCATGTTCGATAATTGTTCCTTTTGCGTAGATTTTCCCAAACAACAAAAATTTATAGGACAGCCGCGACGCCTTGCGGGTGAAACGGGACGTAATTCAATATAGGTTCATCTCTTAAATGTGAGTTCGATCCAATATTACATGTGCTCACTGACACTTGCTGTAGGCATTAATGTGCATTCCCTACGATGATAGTCGCTTAGAAATAAAATGCCAACAATCATGGTTTTATATTTATCTCAAAACATTTTAAACAACAATCTAAATGTCCAACGATTAATACAAGATATCAAATGTAGCATGAAAATGGCGTCATGATGATGACGTCAGCTAGGTTAACGTTAATAAGGTTTAATCAGGTCTCTCAAAAATGCATGACCATATTAAATTAATATCACAGCGAGTATAACTATATATGAAATTGCTATAAATCTGACTCTGAATTTTGAAATTATTTCCCTATTTTTTTTTCATTGTGTTCTAGAATTGGACGGAATTTCAAACACAGAACATATCGAGATCTCCTTGGACATGTCTTAGGAAAGTCACCAATTTGTGAACCAACGTTCATTTCATTTTTGCGACAAGAGGCAAAATTCCGGACATCTTTCATGTCTTTTTTAATTACAAAAAATTCAATATTAAAAGAAATAGAATTAAAATAAATTATGAGTTAAATGATTAGAATTCGAGTGAATACCATTTTTGAGCAATAATCATAATTCGTAAAATTTATTAACAGCGGGGTCGCCATAGTTAAGATCTAATAGGCAATTAACATACATATGTCACTCTGTCGTTTTCTTAAAATTACTTCGCATTAAAAAAGTACAGTTACTTTAAATAGCCTGCTTTTTAATCTTATTATGATTATTTCGTAAAAAATACATATTTATCACAATAAAAATTTATACAACAAAATAGCTGGAAATCACAGATACAAAACGGCTCATGTTAATGAAAAAATTATAGCATTTGCTTAGGAAGCAAAAATATCACATTTTTATCGGATGAAATACGTGAAACTTTTTAACTGTATTTATTTCACCTTTTTGGGGATATTCCAAAATGTAGTCTGAGATGACGATACATAATAAATTTTCTGATTTACTGGTTAAGCATAATACAATAAAAAAAATAAGCAAAATAAAAACAATGTTTAAAAAATGAAAAATTTCACTTGGTTTAAGACCATGTGTAAGCCAAAAAAGTTTCCTGTGAAAATGTTTCCTTCCTATAATATTTTTCTTAGGAAAACCAAAAGTGCAACATTTCACAGTCATCAGTGTGTTTTATTCCTTCCTCCGACTTTATCATAGGGAACAATTGTGGAAATGGACAATTTTTCATGGGGGACACTTTTTTATGTTATACATGCACTATCAAATTAACAATAAGTTCCTGTCATCATCAAACAGTCTCTTTACCATCAATGCTGAAACAATTCAATTTGGTTTTCATATGCAGCTTTTACAAATATAAAACTGTCAAAAAATCTATTTTTTTTGTATCAAAAATGTGATGTGTATATCCTCTTAATTTTTTTTAAATACACCTTTAACAAACATAAAACTGACAAAAATCTATTTTTAACAAAAACGTTGCGTGTATATCATATCATCTTTATTACATTAAAAATAATTTTGTTTGATAAAGTTTTAATAAAACATATAAAATTGTAAAAATGGATCAAAATTGCATGATCTAATTCAAGAGTTTGAAAATTAAAAACTAAAGATTTGCAAACAATTTTTGTTACCTGTTTTGCTCCTGCTTTGGTATTGCTTATACCATAGTCAACTATTTACAACATTCTTGTCAAAATATTTTGACCTTTAAATCTTCTGTTATGAATGAAACTGATACAGATGAGAGTAGCCTTTGGGATGACTTGGATATCCGGCCAAAATGAGAAATATTGGTTTCAAAACGAGAGGGAACTATTATATCGCAAGTTATTTACTCAAGTTATTCAATTTTTAAATAAATGAGAAAAACTAATCTCTGGGGATTTTATCATTATTTTGAAATCAAATACCGGGAGTTGATAATTGAATATACAGCTCCTACCAGTTGAGAAACCTGTTTCTCGTATGATTAATTTTATTTTTATGGCATATTTTTTGTTGGTATATATGTGTGGAGTAACGAGGATCTTGCAGATCGAGACTTCACCAGACCGGTCATTAGAAATGGCCCACAACTAAATTTAATCATAGGATAGGCCAATCAGTTGTGAGTAAATTTACAAGTCTCGTTATATACTTCAAATAACACTTCATGCAAGAAACGGATAAAATATCCGAATCATTAGAGAAACATTGTTATAACTCAAGTGGCATTAAGGCAATAGAATAAGAAACTTAATGGGCACACGTCTATGGATTTTTTTATACTATATATATCCAATTTTTGATAAACATTTTATATCTTGGCTCTGGGGGCAAAATGTTATAATTTTACATTAGCATCATTCATAAGAGAAGCCTTGAATTAATAATAACTTGGCAAGAAATGTTCACTTTCATAAATCTGCCCTTTTCCAGGTAATTTAACGGTTTCTTCCTTGTCAAAATGATACTTATGTGGAATTTTGATCTAATCCGGAATTAAAATACGGTGATTGAGGCACAGTTTCCACGTCAGCCAATCTTTCGCTTTCTTTAACACCTTCACGAACGGGGGAACAATGGCCGACGCTAACTACTTGGCCTTGACCTTCAGATTTTATTATATCTGGTGACCCTGGATACGGAGGTGGTGCCATATCAGTATCGTCTGGTGGCGCTGTTGGTGTAAATGGTTCTTCGGCATGGTTGAACAGGGCGCTGTATGAAGGCGGACAAAACATTCCATTCTGATAAACTAATCCGGCACCGGATTCTTGTGATGACGAAATTTCAATGGTTGAAAACCTGCTATCATGATCTGACGTATTGCTATTATTAACATATCTAGCCGCTTCAGCATGAATAGACTGAGCAGTTAACAACCGGTTCAATCTGGAACCATTTGGACCTCTGCGTACCTGCGCCTCAAGCACAGCACGTCGGTTATGAAGCCGGGCTTGGTTTGGACGAATTTTCTGTTTCTTGAAGCAATGCATGTAGATTTTTGCTGATGCCAATAAAAAGATCATCACTATACACGCTGCTATCAGTCCAATCAAAATGGCGTGGAGAGTTTTAGTGTCTTCCTTTTCCTCTACAATAAAATATTTTCACAGAATTTAATTCTTTTAATATTTGCATGTCATTAATGGTTTGATTTATTGATTGATTGTTTAATTAGTGCTAACTTCGACTGGACAATATTTCAGCCATATTCAGGACGGGAACAAGTTAACAAATAATAAATCAATATGTAGACCGTAAGCAGGAGATCGACCATGAATGGATTTTTAGTCTGCCACTAGGTGCATTACTCGTTGTGGTGGGTCGGAAATTTTAGCCTTGTAACTTTCCGCCTACTTATCATTCAAAATGGGCTATCACAATTGGGCCTATAACGTGCTTAGAACGTGGTATTTCTAAACTCGGGGTTTCTTTAACGTCTCCCCTCAGAAGGATTGTTAATTTGAAAACTTCTTTTGCTATGTTTGGTTCTTGGACTTCCTTTGTTTTGGTTCTAATGCTACTGATGAGAGGTGACTCCTTGAAATGTACATATATAGCATACCAAAATTCGCCATATACTTTAAAGATTGGTTATTTGTAATTTGAAACCTCTGTCCCCGAAGGAATTCAACAGCCCAGTTGTCAGACTTGTCTGACATGAAATTTATCAAACAATGCTTTACAGAAATTTGCTGCATTTCTTAAAATTCTAATGCACTTAAAATACGGAAAGGCATCAAAAAGTATTGCGCTACGTAGTTGTCCCTGCGGTCGGATTTGGCTTCCGATTTCGATTTGTTTGGATTTGCGTGCTTCTTTTGCTATGTTTGGATTGGGGACTTTTTTGGTTCTAATGCTACTGATATGAGGGTACTCACTGAAATGTCCATATAGCATAACAAAATTTTCCATATTTATTCGACATTGGTAGTTATGTATTTTGAAACCACATGGTCATTACCTCTGCTGGTGGACCATGTCGCCGAAGGAATTCAACAGCTCAGTTGTTAGACTTGTCTGACATCAAATTTATCAAACAATATTTTACAAAATAAACGAGGAACATTAAGGCACATTTTGGTCCAAAATTGGGCTAAAAATTAAAAAGTGGCTCATAACTATTGTTTTACATTTTTGTTTTAATTAATTTTTATAAAAGAAAAACCAACAGACTTTTTAGTTTAATTGGTTCTACAACGGTAATATGACCCACAGAACAGAACTTGCTTTAAATATAAAAAAACTAAGAAATTATTTAATTTGTTACAACATTTGATACAATTTTGTTGACTTAATATAGATCGTACAAAAACAATAGAACAAAAACTTTGCTCAATTAAAGATCTAACAAGTACAAAGGTTTGGTTAAAATATCTTCGTGATATCAGTATCTATTTTATACAAAACACCTCCGAAAATGTAGAGTTTTACTGACTGAAAATGTTTCATTCTTGTTGAAATAGTCAACTATACCCTTGTGTTTTGTCGAAATAACGAAAAATATATGAGAATAGATAATAAATTATGAAAAAACGGTTATTAAACAGCATTTCCACAACAACATTTTTAATAAATCACAAAATCTATTTGTGCCAAATAATGATTTACTGCATATTTGAGTACTTCCTATGTTATGTTTTGGTCTATGACTTCCTATGTTTCGGTTCTAATGCTACTGATGAGAGGTTACTCATTGAAATGTCCATCCAGCATACCAAAATTCTAAATATGTTCAACATTGGTAATTTTATATTTTGAAACTACTAAATCGATACTGGGTCGATACCTCTGCTAGTGGATCATGTCCACGAGTTTTTTTTACGAGCCCATTTGTCAGACTTGTCCGACATGAAATTTATCAAACAATGTTTTACAGAAATTTGCTGCATTTGCTAAAATTCTAAAACTGAAAGTACGGAAAGGTTTCGAAAAGTATTGCACTGAGTAGTTGTCCCTGCCGTCGGATTTAACTACCCATTTTGAATTGTTTGGATTTGAGTGCTTCTTTTGCTATGTTTGGTTATTGGACTTCCTATGTTTTAGTTCTAATGCTACTAATGAGAGGGTACTCCTTGAAATGTACATATAGCATACAAAAATTCTCATAATTTTTTAATATTGGTAATATTGTATTCTGAACACTCAACAATGGTTAAGAAACAGACTTCACTCTCATTTAACAGGGACGGATCCAGGCGTGCCCGCACTCCTTTGAAACGTAGAAATGTTAAAAAAAAGAATAGTAGTGGGTAAATCTTGATCTTAATCTGCTTAAGAAATGGTGAAAATTTAAAAATCATGAAGTCCACGTAAAGGGGAACTCCTCTTTCCACAGGTCTGGATCCGAGTCTTTTACAAGGGCAAATTGAGATCTTCCTCAAATCCTTGGCTTTATTCTCAGTTATTAAAAATGCTGTCATTTGATTGGTTAGTTTTTGATTTGAGGGTAAAAATGAAGAATCCCCGACTGAGATATTTAAAGAAAATAACGCCAGGTCACCATTTCAACAATAATACCTCAGTAGTGATAGTCACTAATGAATATGTCCATCAAGTGTAATGCAAAACAGTAAATTTTACACTCCGCCTGCTCTTTTGATAAAATAAAATCCAATAAAAATGCATTTACCTGTTTTAAAATGTCATAAATATGAAAAAGGGTCTAAAGGCCAATGCAGTGGCCATCAACCCCTTAAATATTAAAATACCTCCAGTATTTGGTCATTCTATTAATTCTAAAAACAAGAACAAAGCGCAATTAAAAATTCAACTTTTCTTGAAATTATGAAAATAAAGGATATGGAATAAGTGCCGAAAAGGCAGAAACCCATTCCAAAACTTGGTTCCCTAAGTTGGAAATCATTTCAAATTTCCAGACATTGTAGCATACACTTAATCAAATACATTTACACACCTTCTACAGTGCCAATATAATAGTTCAGTTTAAATCCCCGACCTGTTGATCCAGAGTCCGATTTAAATCTGATAAGTGTATACTGGTTTCCTGTCAATGTTAATGAATACTTCTCAGTCCCACATAACACGGCCTTTTTCTTGTCTGTATAACATTTACCTGAAAAAAATGCAAAGCTAATATTAAGACAAAACATTCATAATTAAATACTGCATAAGGACAATCCCATTCCTTACAAAAATACAGTATAAGACTATATAATTTTTGTACGAGGCTTAGAAAGTCAGGAAATTCTAGGTTAGCAGTGTCTTTCTGAATATAAACTAAAGGCTCCAAGGAGCTATAATCGCTCGACTGGCTCAATGTTGTTTTGGCAAAGTCTGGCCGTGGTGGCAAATTCCCAAAGGGTCCAATATTAAACTATGATTGGCCATGATGGCCCTAATGGATAGTGCCACACAAAACCAAACATAAATTCTAAAGAGGGCCATCCAAAGTCTATTCCTCCAAAGTTTGGTTAAAACTGGCTTAGCATTTTCAAAGGAGTTGTTGAAAATATAAAATTCCCATAGGGTCCAATGTTAAACTATGTCGAGCCATGGAGGCCATATTGGATGGTGCCCGGCTAAACCGAACACAAATTTTAAAGAGGACTATCATAGAAACCTTCAACCAAAGTTGGGTTAAAATTGGCCCAGCGGTTTCAGAGAAGTTGACGAAAATGTAAAAAGTTTACGACGACGATATACGACGACGACGGACGCAAAGAGATGAGAAGAGCTCACATGGTGAGCTAAAAAGTGTTTTACACATATTCAGGTATTAATTTAATGTCCCAAGCATTTATTAGAAATATTAAGTCTAATTATAATTTATGCAAATTTCTAAGTTAATACGGACATTTCATTGGTTTATAGAAATGTGAAATTTTACTCTAACACATGGCAGTATGTAATTAACTCTTACACCCTCATGTTTCAAAATCTTGCCAAATCTGTAGTGTGCTTTACATGTATGTTGTGCCTTACTCCACAATAGACATTGACTTGTAAATATGAGTATAAAATTTTTAAACTAATCAAAATATTTAACAATTTTGAATAATCAAATTTTTTTCAGAATTCGGTCAATAAAATAAAAAACACATAAAAGAGAGTTATCCCTGGAAATCATTGTCAATCACATCTGTAAACAATGTATTTCTCAGGATAACAATCTGCTCTCATACCCTCTCTGTTATGTATTATTTATATGGTGTTTTGTGGTATTACATGGTGTTCTGTGGTAATTAGATGCACATAATGCAATTTACTTCACCTGAGTGGGTACAATCCAAATAGGTCACAAACTTCATGTATATCAGACAAATTGATTGACTTATTGAATGTTGCTTAACAATTAGTGGCACATATTTCATGCATCTTAAACATAACAGCGATGATAAATGAACCCTGCTTTGTACTAGACCTCCATGTTGAACTGGATGTTTATTGATTGATAGAATGTTACCGGTAATTCAGTATATGAGATACAATGAATAAGTGTGGGTTCGTTGAAAATAATTAATTCAACGAACTCACCCTTATCCATTGTATCTCGCACTTAAACCATTGTTGGGATGCCTACAAATCATTTACAATATTCCTTAATTATTTTGAGTTTGTTTTAAACACGAAATCATGTGAGCATTTTCCGGAATAAAGGAATTGAGACATTAAAAACAAAACTTTATAAATATATATTTTTCACATTTTTATCATGGTTGCATGTTTGACAATCAAGAAGTCAATTACTGTTTAAAAGACGAAGACCCATAATTAATATATGTATGCTTATTCTACTTGTTATGTAAAAGAAAATATCTAGTTTGAATATAGATGTTCTGGTATAAATTATTTGCAGTTTTCACTTTGTTTCATTTCAATACAGATTATTTTCTAATTTTCCGATTTTTAAGAGAAGCAAATTATGAATCAATTATAATGATTTTTAACGTATAAAATTTCTTAAGAAAATTTAAACTGTTTTGAGGGCTACAATCTGTAATATCCAGGAATAGAAAAAAACACAACAAACAAGAATTACAAAAAGGGGTGAAAATGTGTGTTATATCGGGAATTTTGTTGCAACAGCGCGCCCTAATTGGGACGTTTTGTATATGGTACGCAAATATTCCCTTTCATCTGGCGATTTTCTCCCATATAGTAAAAGAAGATAGTATGGATTGTTATATAATTATTTATTTATTTTATTTTCATACGAGGGAAGAGTCGATCTGATAAAGCCCTTCAAGATGACATGCGTACGGTCCGGACCATTCGAATATTTCTTCCGAATTCCTATGGATATTATCGGAACGTACGCCCATGGTTTTGACCATCACTTCAAACCTTTGACTAAAAACACTGAACCCTGTTTTGAGGGATTAATGAATAAAAACAAAAATTCATGATATGAAAAAACGGAAGACTTGAACAAATAGATTTCTTTAGTGCGTTCTATGGATAGAATTTGTATTTTCAATTCTGTTTTCCCTATTTTTTTTTTAACTTAACAAACACGCACATTATTTTTCTTTCAAGTATCTAATTTATGATTTATTATTACCCTGTTCTTGATTATATGCTCATTTCTACCATCTTTTGATCCAAAGAAAAAATAAAAGATATTACGTTATGTCATAAAGACCACGCCGCATCCTACCAAACAGATATCAAATTTTGAAATATGGCCTTCATCGCCCCGACTAAAAACATTAATAGTAATAAAATACCCCAATATGGCTTGTATACTCGTACGGTCTAGATAATTGGGATATATTCATACAGTCTGCAACAAAACCTTTCAGTTTATAATAACATATGAACACTAAGGGGACTACCATTTGAATATTCCGGGGGGATTTGTGCATGAATAATTATTTCACCTTTTGTAATAACTGAATATTTATTTGAAAAAAACTCCTGACCCCATATTTTTTTATTTTGAAAATGTAATCTAACAGGAAACTCTCCCCGAAAACCTGTAGTATAGGGCATAGAACTGGGGTTACAATATCAATGTTTTAATATCACAATTGATTTCCATACTATGAAATGTTTCTTATTGATAAGCATCTATAGACGTGCAGCACAGGCACTTGTCCGGCGCGGATTCAGGGAGGGGGTACGTGGTGCGACCTTAAAACAAACAAGACCTATAAACAGTGGGAATTCATTTTGGCGTTCAAATAAGCACCGGGCTTCAGGATCCGCGCCTGCTTGTCCCTATTATTTTAGAGGTAATTCAAACTTACTGAAAATCAGGTGCAGGTACGAATTGTGATCACTAATTAACTAAAAAGTTGTTACGCTTTGTCCGGAGGCTTTCCTCGGCGTAGATTCATGAAAAAGAATCCACACTTTTATGAAAAGGCTGAACTCACAACAGTGGTTTAACTTATGATAGCCTCTAAGTATAATTTGTTTCTTCAAATTGCACATTGAGCTACCTATTAATTTGCCTCGAGAAGTTTCTGTCAACTTTTCATTCACCTTCAGTAAAAAAACGTCATAAAACCCATTACTTATTCAGGTTTCTTACTACAAGTATCTATAAAGTTTCAAAGAACTATTTTAATTTGTCAGAATTTTGTCTGAAATTCCTTTCGCTGTTTTCTCTTCGTTCTTTAAATATAAGACATAAAATAAAAAGCTTTATTTATATACCGTGATCTCCGTCGGATTCGTGTGCATTCAAGTTCCTCTGCCTCGTCATATGGCAGCAAGTTTGATTCGATATTTTCATCTGTCTTCCTGACAGGGCAATAGAACTTGGGAGGAGGGCAGTATATGTTATCATTTCTTTTAATAATACTACATGCTCTTCTATAATCTGTTGTAATATAATCAAACTCGGAGGAAACAATAAGCTCTTCGTTACAACGAGTTGTAAAGACATCAAGCAGTTTTGCACACTGATGATGGTATGTTGTTTGAAAATATACATATCACATATTTGACACTCTTATGATAAATGCGATAAAACTGTTTCTTCATTCTGCTTAAAAAATCTATATCCTTACACCTTTTTAGTTTTGCCTTTTTGTTTGATAACAGCTTTCTGCGTAAAATTCCTTTCGGATCTACCAACCTTTCTTCGCCGTGGGTTCTAGTAGTTTCATTAAAACAACCAGCCTGTTAAATACAAGACTTTTCATACTTTTCATAGTTGTTTATTTGTTCTTCCTGCATTTTGGGTAAAAATTTATTTGCATCCTTGATAACTGTAAAATCTTGTTTTTCTATTTCTGTTCTTGACATAATAGCAGCCACAACAAATTGCAGTTGCAGTGTTTGTACTACAATATCTAACTCATGCATTGCCGTTCTCCTAAAATCTCGCAATAACTTGAACAACTTGGCAACCACAGCAGGATCAAAAAGTCTACGCACGGGATCTTGTGAATAAACGTTGAGTCGGTCGTAATCTGCCATTTAATTCATGTCTATTAAACCAAAAATAATATTAAAAATGAAATAATGAATAAAATGAAATTCTTCTATCATTGATTAATTAGTTTTAACACACAACAAATAATTCAGAAGCCCATGGGAATCCGTATTATTCACCTATTGGGCTACCGTTTTCTTTAAGCGTATGTTGTTAAATAGAAAATTCCTTGTATGATTGTATTACTAAGTTACACTTTTATAGGTAAATTCTTTAAGCGTAAATTTTTAAGCGTATTTCCTGCTTGAAATATTCGAAGCTGCGAATATGAAATCAGGATTAGCATATAAACGTTGATCTTTAGCTAAAAGTAGAAGTTTAAAAAGTAGCATCAAAAAGACATATTTTATGTGTTCTATGACAATGCGCACGCATTTATTTTTTAAATTTTTTTTTTACCTGATTGACTTTATTAAAGCGGGTTGAAAATATTATTTTTTAAAAATGTATGAGGCGCACATAAAAGATATTGATATAACCAACTTTAAAAAAAAGCATAAAATTATGCTGTATTTTTTTAATTATTATAGTTTTTACATCAATTACGTGATTAAATGAACTAGGAATTTGGAAATGCAAGATTTTCTGAATCGTAGGGGATATCATCACCAATCAATATGTATCAATAAAGTGTACAGTATGAAAACTATCTATCCATTCCCAGCTCATCTTTATCTTTTGTTTCTTAGAATATGATAGCATTACTGAACAATAACTTTGTAACATGACTCTGGTTCACTGTTGAAGGCCATAACGGGACCTGTAGAAGTTTATATTCTACTGTCACTTGGTGGGTGGCTGTCTCATGAACAATCATGGCACATCTCCTATTTTTATAATACGAAAAATGTAAGAAGAAAACCTTTGCATTTACTGTTGTTTTAGTGGTATATTTTCCTATTAATAAAATAGTATTTATTAATAAACAGTATGATGGACTATTCCCATTAAAATACCTTTTGTTGAGATATCAAGGACTATTACACACCTATTTTGAATGAATCTATAATTTAACCTATATATTTTAACAATATTACTCCGATAAAAGAGGAGGAAGCGAAAGAAAACCGAAGGATGTAGTCGACAAACACGACAATCTCGAGAATACTAGCCAGACAGAACATGACACAAAAACACAGAACTATGGACAATGCAGAACCTAATAAAAATACATTATGGATCCCTTGTTTCTCAACAGTAACAGCGCATTTTACTTGTAAATAGGTTACTATTTTATAAGAAATTGTAAGTAGGAATGATGTTTAGAGTTCATTGTAGAATACCAAAATCAAAAGTGCACAGTCCAAAGAGACAAGACAAATTTGAAACAAACTAAAAGATAATACGAAAACAAAAGGGAACAAAGGCTTGAAATCCACGAAATCATTTACAAAACAGAAGTGGCAGCAGGTGCTCCAGAAAATTAAGTATCCCTTGCCTCGAGCGCAACACCCATCAGTTAGAAAATTCATAAATTCTGAATAACAGTATTAAGATTAAATTCAAAGAACGTAAGTGAAACACTGAGAGAGTGGCTGAAATAGACCCATTTTGATCAAACATCTAGCACAAGACAATTTGGTCAAGTATAATTAATAAAAATACACAGTTTTCCAGAGTTACGTTAAGAAACATTGATGCCAATTTTAAACAAGAGAAAAACATACGATAACTTTCTAGTAGTCTTAATGATTTTATGTCCCATATTTTAAAAAAAGGATTGTTATTACTGACATGAAAATCAGAATATAGATTAAATCTGGTTTTAATAAGCGTCGTTGAATTTCGCAAAAGATTTATAGGAACATTTCATTGAGTAGCATGTAACTCTTTACCTGTTGCAACTTCAGGTTTAAAGTTACTAGTTTATTACTTCCTCCTTCCTTTATTCAAATGTAATTGAGGAAGCATATTCATATACAAAAAGTTTTAAGCAAACTTTTTAATGAGTCCTATGCTAATCTAGTTAGGACTTGTTCAGCCTTGGCTTGTAAATGAAACTGCTAAATACACATCTAAAAAAATACTTCATGGATCATTTTAGGCGAACAATTGACTAATTATTTTACAGACGTCAATCGAATGGTTTTTTACAATTTTTCTTTCTTCGGGTTGTCACATTGGTTTACGAAGGGACAGATGTCGGATACCGTTACGAAAGAGGACCAATATTATCGAACGATATCGAAAATTAATAATATAAACGTTTCGCTTTACAGTATCAATAAACTAACTCACATGTTCAAAGGATATTTTCAGCGCCGATCTAACAAAAGTTTTGGATTTTTCAGACATTGACATTTTAATTACATTTATGAAGGGGTACATATAATTTTAAAGTGAGCTTCTTGTATGACTATTAATTAATAATAAATGTACCAATCTTATTAAAACATGATCACGGTTTGGAAACGTTGGTGGAGAGTTACAAAGATCTTGTTTTAATATTATTGTAAATGTACGTACAAATATCAGCAGGTTTGCCAAAACAGAAGATGTAACAGTGGATTAAAAAACAAAGAGCAACAACATTTTTCAATTTAAATCCAAAACGCTAATTTCGGATAGTTTTTTTTTATTATGGAAAGTATGTTTTTCTATTGTGATCTGGTTGGTTTACTAGATAACTTTAATACTTAAAACTAATTTGTTGATAGTTATATATTGTTTATAGTATAGTTGACAACTCATGACGCCCCCAAAAATCCGATGAAGGAAGAATTTCGGTTTTTTTTCGATAATGTTTATATCACTTAATTGTTATCTACGAAATATTGTTAGATATGTACAGTATTTATATACTGCAGATCTCTTTAATTCTATTTTTAAAATCGTTGTCATTGTAAACAAACTGTTGATAACCCATCAAATATAAATATTTTAACAGTTTATAATTTTGGTTAACTTTAATTTCAAACATGTAATTTGATCTATTTATATTGTGTTTTGTAGCAGTCAACCAATGAACTTGAAAACTGGCTTATATAGCTTTACCTGATTGCATATTTTAAATATGTGTGCTATTTTTTAATATTGGTTAAAACGACACGGAAGCAAAATCATACGAGGATAAGATTTTTAAGATGAATTACGATGAACCAGTGCGTGATATCTTTGAGAAAACATCGGTTGCCAAACTCTTTCACCATCTTAGAGACTTTGGTAGAAAATCTTTGCCATTATTCAGT
>JAULBM010302728.1:0-14680 GCA_032357055.1 Geukensia granosissima
TTAAAATTGTTGTGTAACTTGCGAAGTTGGTCTGGTAATCCTTAACGTCTTTATAATCTTATGTAACCAGCCCAATTGTCAAACTTGCCTGACGTGATATTTATCAAACAATGTTATACAGAACTTTGCTGAATTGGTTAAAAATCTAAAGCACCGAAAAAACGATCAGGGTTCAAAATGTATTGTACTTAGTAGTTGTCTCTGTCGTCGGATAAGCTTGTCCATTCCGATTTGTTTTGATACAGTTGCTTCTTTTGCTATGTTTAGATGTTGGACCTCCTATGTTTTAATTACGACACTACTGTTAAGACGGTTCTTCTTGAACTATACATAAAGCATACAAAAATTCTCCATTCTTATTCGACATTGGTAGTTTTGTTCTAATCATTATAATAAATATATAATGTTGTGACGATATCCTTGACGAATGCGTTTATTCAGATGAATTTTAGGACCATGTGGATTTTTTAGAGCATCATTTACCACGTTTCCGTACAAAGTAGGATGTGATACCCAATGTTTCATATGATGATTACACGTACATTACAATTTTAAAACCAAATCTTTATTAAAGAATGTAGTCAATGTGTTGATTACTTGGTGGTAGCGAAATCCCTGACTTGATAATTTTTGTCAGTTATATAGAGATTACGTTCATTTAAATCTGAAACGTCGCTTCAAACACGGGTATAACGAACCAGCTGAGAAATGTATATACCATACAAAGGTGCCAAATGAACTTCCCCGTCCTCGAAGGTGAATTAAACAATTGGAATGAGAAATTGTCCCTTAGGAAAAATACACATCTAAGTCCAGAAATGGCCATTTGACGATTTCGTTATTGGCTATATTCAAGGTCAATTTCTTTTGATAAAACTCGATAGTGTATTTGTAGAAATCTGAATAACTAATAGAAAATATATCATCAAGATAGCAGTAGGTATTGATAAATTTCTCTATTAAGTCAGTTCTAGAAGGATACTTGTAAAAATTTGCCATAAACTGAGATTCAAACCAGAAAAGAACAAATCTGCTCTGAAAGGAGAACAATTTGTGTCCATCGGAAATCATACGACCTGTCTTTCAACTAATTTGTTAAACAGATTAAAATGTTATCTAGAAAGAAACAAACAGTATCAATCATTTCCTCAATGGTCAAGTAACTATATCTTTTATATTTGTATTTTTCGTCACAGAAAAATGACCTTTCTCTTCTACAACAAATATCCTTTCCGAAATCGGTTGTCTTGATTGGCATTATCTTATGGTTAGTTGATACTGGCCTACGACCTGTCTATAAATTTAATTACCAAAACAGATTAAATGTTATCTAAAAAGGAATATACAGCATCAATTCTTTACACTTAGGTCAAGTAACTATATTTTTTATATTTGTATTTTTCGGCAGAGAAAAATGACCTTTTCTTCTACAACAAAAATGCTATCCTTTCCGAAAACGGTTATCTTTATTGGCATTATCTTATGTTTAGCTGATACTGGTCCATGTCAAGAGGACAACAGTGAAGCAAATAAGGAAATTGGAACAGGTAAGACATATGGTATATTTGGATATTTTCTACATATGCATTTACTAGTTAAAATTGTTGTGTAACTTGCGAAGTTGGTCTGGTAATCCTTAACGTCTTTATAATCTTATGTAACCAGCCCAATTATCAAACTTGCCTGACGTGATATTTATCGAACAATGTCATACAGAACTTTGCTGAATTTGTTAAATATCTAAAGCACCGAAAATACGGAAAGGCCTCGAAATAAAGTATATAACACAATTACCGAACGTAGTTGTCTCTGTCGTTGGATATGCTTGCCCATTCCGATTTGTTTTTGATTTAATTGCTTCTTTTGCTATGTTTGGATGTTGGACCTCCTCATTTTGGTTACAATACTACTGTTAAGACGGTTCTCCTTGACCTTAACATATAGCATCCAAAAATTCTCCATTTTTATTCTACATTGGCAGTTTTGTATTATGGTTTTAAACATTATAATAGACATTTTCGGAATTTCTCACATTCAAAGTCATACTTATACTCATACTCATACAATGAAAATCGATAGTTGGGGTTGTCTCAAAATAGCTATTTAAAGATACCATAACTGAATGACGCGAAGTACAAAATCAAATTTTAATTTATCAATAGAATAAAATTCTACGCTGGCGAACAAATGCTGCACACAATACAACTATTTTGCTCGATTTTCTCCTTGGATGTCGCCATAGTGTGCTAATGGCATGATAGTTTTTAAGTTACATATTGCATATTGAAGATTCACCCTATATTCTGTTATGAAACGGTTCAGCTTACTACACTGTCTCACATTATCAGGTCTTGCATTTAATTACATTCGAATGTAGGGGTAAGAAGCGGATAACCATTTATTGTTATTTATACATATATGAATAAAAAGTTGCTACAAAAAACACGATTATAAAATATATTAACATCATTTTTGTTCGCTAGCACCTTTTTATCAAAAAAGAATCCAAAGAACTACAAAAAAATAAACTTGTCTTCCTTTAATTTCTAACCGCCTCGATGGTGCAAGAGTGTAATGCTCGCCTAGAGTGCGGGGGATCGTTGGTTCGATCCCAGGCCGGGTTAAACCAAAGACATGAAAATTAGTATTTGCTGCTGTTCTTCTAAGCAAGCAGCATTTAGGAGTTAGAGCAAAAACTGGTCGGCCTGGAGTCAGAATAATGTGTATGGATAAAGTGGCATGTTTTCCTGAAAAAAATCCGGCTCAGAGTGTCGGTCTAGTAAACAGCATGGTTCATTCATCATCATCATCATTCATTGATATCCTCTTGCCCTGAAATATTTGCAGCTGGACGTTAAGCAACATTCAGTTAATCAATCAATCAATCAATCGTCTTCTTCTCTACCCTAGGATGTCACTATTTCTTAATCCCGTTACAGGTTTGCGGAATTTTCTCGCTTTGGTGGTCTTGGATTTTTTTTATCTTTTTGGCAAATTTCACATTCGTTTACTTTCTCTGGTATATCAATGCATTTTCCATGCAGAATATATTTCCGCGATGAACAACAAGTTACAGTAGGAATACTGCAATTCAGCTGAGTTTTGAACAAGTCAGTTACAGCCAATACAGAAATACAAATAAGATATAAAAATAACCATGTATGATATCAACATTGTATTATACAGTATATAAACATAAATCTACAGTATTCGCTGTAAGGTGATACACAATGACTGTGTGTTGCAACGCTTTCAACGTTCAAAGTATAAATTTATGTATTCCCGAGGTATACTATGGGTAAATATCTGTACTATTTGGTCAGACGTATTATTTTAAATTTGATATTACTTTGAATTCTAGCTCCAGAATATATTTATTTATAAAATTTGGAGAATTTTACAAGAAAAAAAACATACGTTTTGGATAACTGTCACATGGGCAATCCTACCACATCTCCTTTTTCTCTACCCCCACCCCCTAAGTTTAATGTCAAGTGGTCAGTCCCTTACAACTTCTATCTCATATATATTGAATAGTAACGACATATTAATTCTCAATTTACTACGTTTCATTATTCTGTCATCGGCGGTCACCAAGCAATTGGAAGTTAGCCAAAATATACGTTAATGTTTTTTCGGAAAAAAAAGACTTTTTAGGTATCATTAAATCCATATACATACGAGCTACAACTAATCTTACACCTTTTGAAATCTTCCCTCAAATACATTTACCTGTACACGCAGGACTATGACTATGAATATGACTATGACTATGAGTATGACAGATTTCGAAAAAGTCTATTAATAAATATATAATGTTGTGACGATATCCATTACGAATGCGTTTAATAAGATGAATTTTAGGACCATGTGGATTTTTCAGAGCTTAATATACCACGTTTGCGTAAAAAGTAGGATGTGATAACCAATGTTGCATATGGTGATTACATGTACATCCCAATTTTGAAACCAAATCTTTATTAAAGAATTGAGTAAATCCTTTAATCAATTTGTGGTAGCGAAATCCCCGACTTGATAGTTTTTCAGTTATATAGAGATTGCGTTCATTTAAATTTGAAACGTCACTTCAAACACGGGTATAACGAACCAGCTGAGAAATGTATATAACATACAAAGGTGCCAAATTAACGTCACCGTCTTCGAAGATGAATTCAACAATTTGAATGAGAAATCGTCCCTTAAGAAAAATACACATCTAAGTCCAGAAATGGCCATTTGACGCTTTTATTATTGGCTATATTCAAGGTCTATTCCTTTCGATAAAACTCGATAGTGTACTTGTAGAAATCTGAATAATTAATGGAAAATATATTATCAAGGTAGCGATAGGTACTGAAAAATTTTTCTATTAAGTCAGATCCAGAAGAATACTTGTGAAGTTTGGCCATAAACTGAGATTCAAACCAAATTCTAATGCAATATTTTTGTAACACTGTTTTTGATTGGCTTGTATTCTACGAAAAATTCACAATCTACTTGCCGTAACTAAGATGAATTCACAGCAAAACCCGCCAAATCGCCGCCATATTGAATCTATGGAGTAATGGCAAGTTAAATGTATGTAAATAGACAAAATATTTCATTTTCCTACCTTTAAAAATACTTTAAGCAAAGATTTATACAGATCTGAAGCGTACACGTAGCCTGAAAACGTCCGTTGTTTACATATTTCAATGGAAGCGTTCAAATGACGTCATGATGTTTCTCTGACGTTATTCCGCCGAAAACGTTCACAACATTTCGCGGAATTTCTATTTTGCTTATTTTTGAGCTTTTTTGAAGCTTTAAAGTGCCAATTGCATTAGAATGGAGATAACCGTATTGTATTTTAAGCTTTTCGGACGTAAATCTTGATTTTACTGTCGCAAATATCCGTTTACCTGGCTCCGCTACGCGTCGCCAGGTAAACTCAATTTGCGACAGTAAAATCTACGATTTACGTCCTCAAAGCTTAAAATACAATACAGTTATCTCCTAAATCTTTTAATTTCGTATATTTGTTACAGTAATGACACGAAAAAGGAAGTAAGAAGGGTCAGACAAAAGGGAAAAGTCGATACAACCGGCTATCTCGAGAACAGAAACAAGACGGATCATGGCACAGTATATTAATATAACAAGTCGATAAACCCAGCTATCTAGAGAACAGGGACTACACGAAACATGGCGCAGTATGTAAATATAACAAGTCGATAAACCCGGCTATCTAGAGAACAGAAACAAAACGAAACATGGCACAGTATATTAATATAACAAGTCGATAAACCCAGTTATCTAGAGAACAGAAACAAGACGGATCATGGCACAGTATATAAATATAACAAGCCGATAAACCCAGCTATCTAGAGAACAGGAACCAGACGAAACACGGCACAGTATATGAATATAACAAAATCTAAAAATGATTTGTATCATTAATCTTTTAGTCTGCATTCAAAATAAAAGACCTTCTTTACAATAATTAACCTTATTCCAAAACTCCTCTGTTCACTCTTAAATTGTTTTACAGATCATAACTAAAAAAATGCAGGTCTTTTTTTTATAATTTGTACGTCTAGATTGAAATCATCGCCTTCAATACTTAAGGATTTTCCCTAGGAGCTGATTTGCCGTCGGAAAATATCTTCTCTAAAACATAACTGACTGTCCTGTTCCTTGCTCTATTATCATATAAACTTCTCTCCCATCAATGAATTTGCCTATACTCTAAATCAGAGTTCGTTGGAACGGGTAAAAAGGTTATGAAGAAAAAACTGTCTGCCGTATTCTTATAAAATAGTGTTTGAAGAAAGTGCAAGCAAGTAACATCAATAGTTTTTAACAATCACGATCTTTGTACGCGCTAGCTCGAGACCTGGTGTACCCATTAACAACGCTGCGTAATTAATAAGTAATTAACAAGGATAAGGTAACATGCAAAAATAGTTTAAGGCGCACCTGAAAAAAAAATTTAAAAGTAAATCTTTTTATATGAATCTCGAGAGAATTTCCGAACAAAAGAAACATTTGCGATTTTTAAATTACATTATCTAGGTCAAACTAAGATGAAAAATAAATGTATAGGCAGAAATTAAAGCACATATAATATAATGTAGCTCGAAAATCACACTCCACAAAAGCCTGACATAGAGTATACTTTATTTAATATGTAATATGCTTTTCTGATAAAGTAAAAAGGCCTGGTAAAACTGTTACAAAGGAATTCAAAGATACCAAAGGGGCAGACAAAATCGTTAAGTCGGAAGACAGATAAATTCATTTTGTTCACGGTATAGTCATTGACGCACAAGATGACAAACGAACATACATGTATAAAGTTCAATGACGATGGAAAGAGATTTTCTGGTAATTCGGGGACATAAAATACATAAAAATGCGTTCAATTGGATATTTGTTCAAATAAAAAAAACCTTTTTGACATCCGAGAAAGGATCTGCTATATTTCTGTAACAGGAATTCTTAACCTTTATCCGTAAAATATAATCTGCCTAAGTTTGTTAACTTTCCGTTCATGTCAACCAAACTTCCAACTGCGCCAGCTTACGGATTTTATATTTCTCAGATGATACGCTATTCAAGGAAGTATTCTTCCTATCAGGATTTCATAGATAGAGGGTTGTTCCTGAAAGAAAATTACTAAACCAAGGGTTTCGCAAGGAAAATCACCACTCCGGAAATTTTCAGTCGCCATCATGATTCGGTTGACCGATACGATATATCCAATTATCAAATGACAATGGGTATCTTCCCGTTGACATCAAATCCGTTCCTAAAAAAATGAAAAGATAAGGGGTAAATGTCAGAGATACTGCACTCCAGCCACGAGACTATACCGGTTATGTATATGGTTCGTGTTTCCGTGTATTTGTTGTGCGTACTATTTTTGTCTTTCGTTTCTTATTTTTGGTGGCAGTCTTGAACGTCTCCTGTTTAACTACAAATGTATTTATGTCTGCACCTTTGGTATCTTCGAATTTGAAAAAACCTTATTGTCTGTTAAAGAGCCAGAGAAATTGTTGTAAGTCTTCATTGAGTGGTGTTGAAAGATTCAATCAAGTCTTACTGTTTGCATTAAATGTTTTAAAGTAGAAAGAAAAGATTGAATACAGAATGACGGTCTTACGATATAAGGCACCATTTGGAACAAAGACATTCGTGATAAACAATACATAAAATAGATTGGTCAAATGACATGTGCTCGCATGTCAAAACCTGACATGGAAACGTAGGTTCCTCTTCATAAATGAAAATATATTAAGGTGATCATTTAAAGACTTTGCGGCTTCTCTGTCGTCAAATGCACTCAACGTGATGATTTTTGCAGCTTAATGATGACTATTTTCTAATTAAGATTTGAATTCCTTCAACAAATACAAATATAATTGTTTGGTCTACGAACGGATTATCAGTTATATTCAATAAACCTACGCTGGCAACCACCAGTTTTTAAACGAAGACCTTATAACCTAAGGACAAATAACTTGTTCTGCTATATTTAACAATTTAGACTAAAATAACTTTATTTTATTACTTTTTATATTTTCGTTTAGGAACAGTTGCAAAAACCCTTGAAGGACCACCTGTTCCGTTGAATGTTTTTAATACAGGTATAAATATAGTTGAGCCTGAGGGTGGAACAGAGTCCAAGTTAGCCACACCCTCTAAAGCAATCAGAGATCTTGTGAATAACATTATATGTACAGGTAGTGTTTCTCCACTTAAAACGTCAATAGTTGGTGTATCTACACCAACACCAATTATGCGTCTATTTTTGAGCAACCATTCCCCTGCCTCAACGCTCCAACTAGGATAGCTGTATGTGTCTGGATTGGAAACATTTTTAGTGTTATAAACCAATTTAGAATCTGGATATCGTCTATCCCAGCCTGAATTCATAAGGACCAAGGCGCCATCAGGAATTTTACCGAATCGTTTTTCCCACATCTGTAAATCGCGCACGGTGACCTTGTAATTAGGATTTTCAGCAGCTTTTCTTTTAACATTTATTATCACTCCAGGTCCTATAAGTTTATCCAGAGGGATTTGATGGGTAAGTTCCTTGTTTTTAACCATATGACCTGGTGCATCAACTGACGTATGAAGGATATGTTCTGGCATGCAAATGTAATTATCCTCAAGCCTGCAAAATAAAAAAAAGATATACAACGTCATAACACAATGAGCACTTACATGTAGATTATCAATCTTGAAGGTTATATACATTCACTTTCCTTC
Source organism: Geukensia granosissima (assembly GCA_032357055.1). NCBI lineage: Eukaryota > Metazoa > Mollusca > Bivalvia > Mytilida > Mytilidae > Geukensia > Geukensia granosissima. The sequence continues at coordinate 8,257 of JAULBM010302728.1, forward strand.
GACTAATGTGTGTTAGATACTTTTAATGCGAGCATGATACAATTTGCATTTGTGGACGGGAATAAAAAAAATCGTTGTCTAATTCTGGCAGAATTGATTATAAATGCCAAAATCGCACAAACAATTACAAAAGAACATTTCGTAGTAAAATTAATAACCCAAAGCTATATCCAAATCTATATGGATTGATTCTTTGTAGAAGGAATTCGAAGATACCAAAGGGGCAGAAAGAAATCGTAATGTCGGAAGACAGACCAGAGGAGATTTTATGGTGTTTTGTTCAATGCATCTAATATTAAAATGAAAAGATATGATAAAAGTATTGTCAGAGAAATTGTAAACTTACAAACTAGAGGTCTCTCTCTATAAGAGCTTCAACAAGGGTTGAATACCACTCCTCGTGAAAAGCTCTAAATCTAACCAAATAAAAATCCGGTATACGTAACATATTACTGCTCTTAAATGAACATAATGTACATGAATGTAACACAACATTTAACACAAAGACAGATCTATGACCAAAATTCCTGACTCGGGACATGAGACATGTGATGGGTTAAAACTAGTTAAGCGGGCACCAAACCTTTCCCAAACGAGTGGTCACAGGAAAAAGTCAAAGAAAACAAAAGCAGTTACTGAAGAATTGTATAAAATCAAACAGAATGTCATCAAATTCGATTAGAGAGTACATTAAGAGCAGTAAGTATACCAAAAAAAAAAAAAATACATGCAAAAGAAGATCCCTCTCTAAAGAATGCTTGAAGTTACTGAAACAAGCTCAAGGCAAGATTCCTGATGATAAGATCTTCAACACGAGATGTCATTAAAACAATATGGTTTACGATTTTAGACACGATGGCTGCAATGCCAAAGGACGAGGATCGTTAAGGCCCATTTTTGGCCCAAGAATTTGGATAAAAAATGAAAATTGGTCAATATTTATTACTTTCTATTTTCTGTATTGAATAATTTCTATAAAAAGAAAATCAAACATAATTTTTAGTTTAATTAGTTTAACAATGGTCACGTGACACGTAGAAAATGCCTTAAATGTGAACATACTCAGAAATTGATTAATTTTATGCAATATTTGATACTATTTTGTCGTTTTTAATGTAGATCGCACAAAAACATCACAACCAAACTTTGCATAATTAAAGATCCATCAATTACAAATGTTTGGTTGAATTATCTTCGTGATGTTTTTGTGCAATCATATCTATTTTGAGCAAATCACCTCCAAAAAATTGAGTATTTTCACCGAAAATGTTTAATTCTTGTCAAATTAGTAAAATATACCCTTTCATTTTGTCGAAATGACGAAAAGTATACAAGAAAAAGTAATTAATCATTAAAAGACAATTATTAAACAGCATTTTCAAAACAACTTATTATTGTGTCACAAAATTTAAAATTTGGGCCAAATATGGGGCTCCTACTACTCCTTTATTGATATTTGTGTAAAGTTGTATATCTGTACCAGAAAAACTAGTTTTAGTATCCCGACTACAACGTCGAACTTAAAGTTACCTTCATTATCATAGACCAAATTATATAGCTAGTATTACAGAAAAGAAAGATATATAGAAAATAATTGTCAGGTGACTGAATAAATAGTATTGACGTAAGTTTTAAAAATAATTAAAATTTTTGCACGTTTGGCACCAACTGTGCCTTTGAATAAATACCAAAAAATCCTATTTTCCATCGTAGCATGAAAATGAATTCACAGATACAGAATTTTTTTTAAATACCAAACGTGTTTAAACTTACCAAATTTTATAACGTTCATTGTATCCCTTGCTGATCGATGTCATATTATACGGTAAATTAAAAGGAAATGTCAACACATTTGGTCCGATTGTGTGTGTTAAATCTATCACTTTGAAATCTAAACTGGCTCCTACTGTAACCACAAATGTCATTAGAGAAATAAAATTCATTTCGGACAAAATGTTATTTGAAAACATGTTCAACGTTAAAGAAATTCGTTAAGCAGGTACAGTTAATTTATACCATTTACACCAGGATGTTCAATCCATCATTTACACATGAAAATATATACGCATGTGAAACTGTCATGTATATAAATCATATTTCTCCATATGTTATTGGTCGAATCTTTATATTTTTATTTTACATTGTTTTCAAGATTATTTTTAAAAGATGTTAATAAATGAATAAATAATAGGTATAACAAACCACCTTTTTTTGAAAAGAACAACGGAATGCTATTGAAGATATGGAAATAGTATTCACAAAATATTATAGTAAACATATAAAATGGTTCGATCTCAAAGAATAAACAAATGCTTATACAAATGTATTAATTTTTTTTAATTTAATTTCGATATTTTAAGAGATAAAAATGCACTGTAGAATCTTGGACAATCATTATCCGCACACAGTTTTGATCTTGTGATCACGAAGAAAGCGACAAAATAAAACAATAAAAGTGTTTAAGCTTTTTGCAATGAAAGTTATTCGTAAATTTAAAAGCCATTCAGTGAAACTTTCATTAAAAAACCCAAATTATCCATACATAATTTAGATACGATATTTTTGTTTTAACTTTACATCTTGCTTTCTTAAACACTCATTTTACATAATCATTGCGACTCTTCATTTAAATTTTGAAAAGCATTCTATCTTGTTTTACCATCATGATTTTTATAATAAGGAATTAATCTTTGTAGACAATCACCACCACTCCCCCAGGGCGGCCAGGGTATAGAAAACGACCGTTCGATTTTTCCGCCTGTAGAAAGAACCCCTGCCAAAGGCGCGTCCTTAAATTGGGCGGGATGTATTAATACTTAACTACCGCGAGAGTAGCCGGGGTTAAGAAATTAGTTACTCAGTTTCTCCGCCAGAAGGTCGATCCCCCCACAGGGGCTTCAGTTGGTTTGGCGGGATGAATGAATTCTCAACACGGGCTTAAACGTTACCGCCGTATACCATGTTAGTAAAATATCAAGCTCTCAGCACGTTAAAAATCCATTTGCAACAACTCACAATGAGTGGTACGTAGGTAACTTGTTCTCGTCCTGAATATGCATGAAATATTTGACACTGGGTCAATCAAACAATTAATCAAGGACAATCATGCCACATCTCTTATTTTATATTGATGATGTTGTCATCCGGTAAAGTTTACTAGCTACATTTACGGGGAAGTACCTCTCGTTTACTTATATTTTCTTTTGATATCATTATATTTTTCAGGAACTTTTCGGGATTTATTGTACGATTTCCGGTATGATTTTTACAATGATTTTCTTTTAATTTTATTTTTTTATCGTTGACAAGGGGAAAAGGGGAGACTTAAGATATTCACGGGGTATAACTTCTAGGGCGAAATTTGTATAGGAGCGGATAAAACAAGTAAATTTTTTACCCAGGAGACTAAATTGATTGATTGATTGTTGTTTAACGTCCAGTGGCAAATATTTCATGCATATTCAGGACGGAAACAATTAAGTTAGCAAACAATAAACTAATATGTAGACTGTAACAAAGAGACCGGTAAGGAAGGGACTTTTAGACTGCCACTAGAAAAATTGTGGGTATGAGGAAGTTATTTAACAATTTTAGTAAACATAATTTTTCAAAAAAGTTTTGGTAACTAGGGACTCAAAAAGGGAGGGGGAGTTTTTGAAATTACTTTCTGTTGCAAGTTTTAACTAGTGCAACTATTAACACTTCATTCAAATGCAATGTTGAGCACTGTAATGATGGAGTTTGGTGTCTTCGTTTGGGTGACTTTTGTATCACTCCTGTGATACAGGACCTCTCGTTATTTATGAGTTTTTCTTCGTCAACAGGAGTCATGCACAAAATGGCCGTGTTTGAAATTATTATATGTATATTTGAAAAACGTTTGATTTTTGAGAGTATCAATGGTAGGGCATATATTTTCTAAATAAAATATGTCATCGTTTGGTAATCAAAAATATTGAATCCGAAATGAAAAAATCAAATTGACGGCAATAAAAATTGAAGTTTTTTGTTTAAGAAATGCTTTTCAGATTTTGCATATATATACAAAAGCACCTAAAGGAACCTGTTTTTATCTATATATTTAAATCTTTAGAAGCATTTTTGCACGACCGTTTGTCGGAAAATAATGACAACTATTTATCTACCAGAAAAGTTTTGACACTAATTGTAATAGGTACAAGTATTAATTTTGTGTCAATAATATAGACCGCCTCGGTGGTGCAATGGTTAGCGTGCTCGCCTCGAGTGCGGAAGGTCGTGGGTTCGATCCCCGGCCGGGTCATACCAAAGATATTAAATTGGTATTTGCTGCTTCTCCGCTAAGCACGCAGCATTTAGGAGTATGAGCAAAGACTGGTCTGCCCAGCGTCAGTATAATGTTTCTGGGTAAAGTTGCATGTCTTCCTGCGGACTGTTGCTTTCGTGAGCTAGCACGTTAAAAATCCGACTCAGCGTGTCGGTCTAGTAGTGGTAAAAAGCAGGGTTCATTCATCATCATCATTCATGAATATGCTCTCATCCTGAATATACATGATATATTTGCCATCATCATCATTTGCATCTTTCAATCAATCAATTCATAATGTAATCAATATTATTTTGGAGTGCTATATCTCTTTTCGAAAACCTATTTCCGGATGTCACGTTAATAATTAAGAGTTCCCCTTTATGGTAAAAACGTCAAGTCGACGTAGAAATGAGCAAAAAGAAAAATTTGACTTTCCCCTTTACTTTATAATTAAGCAATTTGCTTTCTACGACTGCCCAAGTAGTTTAGGTATTTACGCTCCATAAACTTACAATGAAAGCTAAAACTATTGTATACAACAGAAATTGAAGCACGTTTTAGCGATGATTTCTATGGAAACTTTTATAATACTGGAAGCCAGGATCCAGAATCATGAATTTTAATTATACAAAAACACGGCCTTCCGTAACCGGGCAGGTACAATTGTTTTAAAAAATTTAAAATTTGTATGTAAAACACTCAGACTCTCGTCGGTTAAGTTTTATCGAAAATGAATAAATAAAAGTATCATAATGAATAAAAGTATTCTACATTAGAAAATATTACAAAAAAGAAACAATAATTTATTTGAGAAATTACATTAAGTATCCTTTATATATAATATATAATTACTTTAACCCCATCTTAGCTGTTGCCAACACGTAAATCACGATGACATTACAAATTATTATTACATTTAAGCTGAGCACGACATATTAATAATCGTATTTGTCCTAGTACTAGAAACAACAAAAAAGTTGAAATAAAAGTAAGCAAATATTATTCATATGAATTACGTAGATGTATAACCTAATACATCATATAACATGTATAAGGTACACGTGTAATATCGTAATGACAACCTCAGCTTTCTATTTAATTTGCTTTAACCTAAACAAAGCATCATCAAAAACTGCATATTTGTTTTCGATGTTTATTTTGAGAACCATAATGCCCCCCCCCCCCAAAAAAAAAAAAAATATTTACTTTTAAATAACCCAAAATAGAATAAACAGAAGTATGTCGTTTCAATGCATTTATTTGTACAATGACCCAAAAGCCATTAAACATATGGTAAACAAAATTACAATTCGTAAATCCGGTTTCATTTTGGTAATATATTTCTTCGAATTAGAAATCATCTGTTCTTAAAAAAAATTTCGTCGCACCACTGTACCAGCTGATTAGAGGGGGGTTGAATGTTGCAGACGTGGTCCTGTGCTGGATTTAAATGTTTATGTTCCATAACCGAAAAGAGACAATTTCTCATTCCCTGTTGTAAATTTTTCCTTCCTTGAGGCGAACTTTCCTTTTGTTCTTTCATACGGTGTGCTAAAGATGTTATTATGTCCGTGTATTCAGTGGTATTTTAGATATGAATTAACGTTATCTTTGTATTACCAGAAAATAATTCAGTCAATAATTTCATTACCATATTTTTATAGTTTTTTAGTCACTTGAATAAACTTGTACATAATTGCTATCTTTAAAGCATTATTTTTCAGAAATATTGTATTCTTTGATAAAAACAATGACCCTCTGCTCAATAATTTACATCGAAATTGAATTCAGCCACTATTCTCTACATTCTATAGATTTCCCCTTTTACCGTAAATAACCCTTATAACGTAGAAAAAACTTGTTTTACAGAACATTTTTTATCGATTTTAAAATTATCTGTGTCTATCTAATAGAAAAAAAGGGGGATATGGTATAAACATTCATGACGGTTTGAGCGGAATTAGTTGGTATATGTCGACGACATTACATCTGTGCATTGAAGAACACACATGCGGGGTAAGGTCAACAAATTTAAGATAATCACGGGCAAAGGAATCTAACAAAATCTGTCATAAGTTGTCCGACAGTAATACATACAAAATCAAATACAATGTTTAAACAAACACAGGGCACATC
>JAULBM010302739.1:0-14680 GCA_032357055.1 Geukensia granosissima
TTCTTGTTTCTGATTGGCTGAAACTGCTTGGTGAAATTGATTAATATTTGATGTAGAGCATCCATGGAAAGTCCTTTGCAAAGTTTCCCCATTTCATCCCAATGCAACAAAAACAAGGCCGCCAGACAAATCTTGTTTCTGATTGGCTGATTCATTAAAAATCTTATCCTCTGAAACTTCTTTGTCAAATGGCAGGTGAGCGATACAGGCTCAGCCTCCTGAGGTTTAGTTAATAATGTGAATAAAATTTTCCCCCGAGAAGAGTTGTTCATTTGTGAAAACCATTTTTGTATAAAATTATCTTTTAACTAAGAAGATATCAAAGTTTTCAAAACATTTCTTTCTATGGGTATTTGATCATTCCATATAAAACTCAGGCCATTATCATCAAATATCGATTGAACATATGTAATCCATTTAACATGTGATATTTTGATGGTGTAAATTGAACATCAACTTATACAGTATAGAGGATAATTTATTATTGACAGATAAAAGGTTGTTCCAAAATAATACAATCTTGCGCTTAACCATTAATTCCATATGATATCTACCTAGTTCACGGTATACCATGAAGTTTGGTGTAGTACCACGTACTTTTAGAATATTTTTACAAAATTGAAGGTCCATCTTTTCAAGTAAATCCTTGTTTTCAAAACCCCATACTTCAGAAGCGTAAAAAAGAATTGGACTAACCAAAATATCAAACACTTTCAGCTGAAGGTCTACAGGTATACTTATATTTTTTTAAATTTTTCAAAAGAGAGCAAATAAGGCTTTTAGAGCTTGTTCTGTAATTTTCTTGCGTGCTGTACAGAAATTCCCATTATAATTTAAAAACATACCGAGATAACAGTAAGAATCTATGATTTCAATATTTTCCCCTTTTATCTTAAATTAGAAAGTTGTTTGACTTTCCTCTTACTAAAATGACGACTTTAGTTTTATTTCTGTTCATTGTTAGTTTCCACAAATCACAATAATTTTCAAAACAATGTATAAAATAGGAGATGTGGCATGATTGTCCATGAGACAGCCACTCACCAAGGGACCGTAGAATTTTAACTTCTACAGGTCCCATTATGGCCTTCAACAATGAACCAGAGGCTATACTTTTTGTTTTGTAATCCATCTGCGGACTCGGCCAATAAGGTCGTGTCATCAGCATATAATATAAGAAATATAATACTGTATATAAGTTTTATATACATTTGTATAGATTCTTCACCCAGGTTTGTTATATTGCATAATGGTTCAAAAGGAAAGCATCGTACATAATACATATTTAAGGAAAATAACAAAACAAAACAAACTATAGAAGCATTTGCACGACCGTCAACAAACAACTGAAAACAAAGCTATCAAAGGTACAGAACACCTTATACTCTATGTCAAGTTTTTCTGTAGTGTGATTTTCAAGCTTTATAAATTTAATTGCGCGATTCTTCCTTTGTATATAATATATTTAATCAAAAGAAAGAATTATCCCACAGTTAACAGTTTATATTTTACACCTTTAAATAACGTTTTACATACTATTATCTGCCCCTGATATTCTCTACGGAGCTTTAACATTGAGGGTCGGCCATCTTCGTTTTAGGCGGGAGCGCTTAAGTTTGACCTAGATAAAGTAATTTAAAACATTTTGCACATTTCTTTTGTTCTGACCTTCTCTTGCGATTTATATCAGAAGAATAACTTTTTAGTTTCCAATCAAGTGCGCGTCGTGCCATTTTTGCATGTTATCAAATCCTAGTTTAATTACTTAATTATTACACAGCGTTGACAATGTGTACTCCCGGTGTCGAGCTAGCGCGTGCAAAGAGCCACATCCGGCAAACAAATTGCTGCCTTTACAATGTAAAATCCCTGTAGACAATTAAAAACTCGGCGCAACTTAAAATCCATCGTGATTGTAAAAAAGTATTATTGCAACTTACTTGCACTTTTTTCAATCTACAAAATAAACACTATTTTATAAAAATACGGCAGACAGTTTTTCTTTCATAACGTTTTTACCCGTTCCAACAAACTCTGAGCTTGAGTATAATTTAATATTTTTGTAACACTTTATTTGATTGGCTTGCATTCTACGTAAAATTCAAAATCTATTTGTCGTAACTAAGATAAACTCATATAAAATGCCGCCACATTGCCGCCATGTTGGAACAACAGATTTATTGCTTGCCAAATGTAATTAATACACAAAATATTATACATATCTTACAAAAAACTCTTTTTAGAACACTTTTATTCAAATTTGAAGCATACACAACACTAATAAACGTCTCTACTTCTTATTCATAAATGGAAGCGTTCAAGTGACGTCTTGTTGTTTCTATGACGTTTATCAGCGGAAAACGTCCACATCATTTCGCGGTTTTTTTCACCGTTTTTTAATATAAATCAATGGTTTTGAATTACAATTGCATTAGAATGGAGATAACTGTATTTTAAGCTTTTCGGACGTAAATCTTGATTTTACTGTTGCAAATATCCGTTTACCTGGCCCCGCTACGCGTCGCCAGGTAAACTCAATCTGCGACAGTAAAATCCACGATTTACTTCCTCAAAGCTTAAAATACAATACAGTTATCTCCTTATTTTAATTGTTTGCCAATTTATTTTCCAGTTGCGGTACAGGATTGAAATGTCTTACTCCTGGTGGGCTATACGATGGTCGTCCTCCATGGTACCAACCGTATTTTAAAGGTGTATGTGTTACTGATCCATCTCTGCATGGCTTGGAACCGACCACTCCGACTCACCAAGTTCACAACTGAGTTGTAACGCAGGAGTGCTGCATTTAATGGTTTGTATTATCTCATAGAATTATTACAGCATTAACTAGTATCTATGAAATACTTCTCACGGTTGATACATTGTGATGTCCTAATAGGGGTGAGGAACATGGTCACTTTTCAATAAGAAAAGTATACGTTGAGAATGTCTTGCATATACTACTTTCTGGACACCTATTAGGCACGGACCAGGGGGGGTGGTGTGGGAATTTATCTGGCCCTGATCAAGGCTGCAGAAGTACAATCTGACTGGATTAACACTAGAAAAAAATAATCACGCTGACAAAGTTTTCATGTTTAGACTGCATTAGAAAAGAATTTTCCTCTTTTTTTTCTGCAAAAATGTGTCATTTTTTGGTGCATTTAAATCCAAAAAAGACAACTGCTGCTTTCCTGATTAGCTGAATTTAATGTAAGTTCTCTGGTGGTAAATTGTTGTTATAATTTTGGAGGTCCGGGTAATTAACTGTTAGTTTGTCAGTTACTACTTTTGTTTTCTTTGATTTTCCCTTTTGCCACTTATTGGGGGATTGGGATCACACCAATCTAGTTTAACCCACTACATGAGATTAGGGACCCCACTACCTGTCATGAATTGTCGTCAAAGTTTGTCTTATTGTTAAATGTTTTGTTACATGTACATTTTATAATATTCTGGTATTTTATGTATACACATTTTATTAGCTCACCTGGCCTAAAAGCCTTGTGAGCTTTTCTTATATTACATGGTATCCGTCGTCCGTCCACAATTACAAAAAAAATCTTCTCCTCTGAATCAACTCAGCCAATTAAGACCAAACTTGTTGAAATGGTCTTTGTGTGGACCTCTTTCAAAATTGTGTCCGACGACCTCGACCTAAAGACATAATAGCCGCCAGACTAAAAATAGAAAAATGGTGGATGAAATTTTAATAATCTTTTTCTCTGAAAGTATTGAATTAATCTTAGCCAACTTGGCTTGAATGCTCTGTTGGTGGTCCGTTAATAAAATTGTGTCCAATGACCCAGATGTCCAAACAAAATGGCCGCCAGGCATAAAAAAGAAAAAAGGGGAGGTAATTTCAAATCTTCTCCTCTGAAACCGCTCAGCCAATTTTGACCAAACTTTGATGGGATGGTCTTTGGGCGGTCCTCTTTCAAAATTGTGTCCGACGACCTCGACCTTTAAACAAAATGGCCGCCAGGCTTAAAATAGAAAAAAAGGCAATGAATTGAAAAACTCTTCTCCTTTGAAACTACTGTGCTAATCTTGACCAAAGTTTTCTGAAATTGTACTTAGGTGGTCTCCTTCCAAAATTATGTCCGGCATTTCCAACCTCCAACCAAGATGGCCACCCAGGCGAACTAAGTTTTATATAGAACCTTATGGGAAATTTTCAAAATTGTTCTTATCTTGAACTGCTTGCACAATTAGAACCTTACTTAGGTGGAATGGTATTTGGGTTGTTCCCCTTCATAATTATGTTTGATGATCCCATCTGCCATCAAAGATGGTCTCCGCAGCCGAAAATAGTTTCACATAGGACCTACAGGAGATTCATTAAAAAAAGTCTGGGAACTACTTGCTGAATTGGAACCAAACTTTGATGAAATGATTCCTAGTTGGGACTCTTTCAAAATTTTGTCCGATGACCTAACCCGCCAACCAAGATGAACACCCCAGCTGAACTTAGGTTTACATAGGTTCTTATGAGACATTTAGGACAAAAAACTTCTTGTCTGGATCTACTTTCTCTATTGACACTTTACTTTGTTGAAATTGTCCCCACAAGAAACTTCTTTCAGAATTTTGTCCGTTGACCACATCCGCCAACCAAGGCAGCTGCCTTGGCCAAACTTAATGTGACGTAGGACCCTATAAAAAATTCTCAAGACAAATTTGAAACTAAAAGATAAAAACGGAAACAAAAGTAGCAAAATCCACGAACTCAGGAGAGGGATCAGGTGCTCCATAAGGGTAAGCATCTCTCCTTTAAGGGCAACATCCGTCGTGGAATCCATAAACTCTAATCCGGGATAACGTCAATCCGAGTTATGGTCAACTCATTTTTGTATTGCTTGTAACAGGTTCATACCTAGCTGAGATACATTGATACCTTATGGAACAACCAATTGGTGATGGCGATCATAAAAAAATATTAAGAAGGACGACTTCAACCTTGATTGGTTGTATCCTAGTTGTAGTAATTTAAGAGACAACAACAATGCTCTCTTAAGAAAATCCTGATACTTTGAACAGGCAGACGAGTATCGAATTAACTGCGAAACATAAACCCCATAGGCAGGGTAAGCAGGAATATTGCTACATACATACGGGAAGAGTTGAAGTCATCCCGTTTGTTGTAAATCTTAGAAACAAATTTTCCCTTTTAGGCAGCAATAAATCTAGGTATGAAGCAGATTTTGTTAAGTCTGTGGTCTCCTTAGTTTCTAGTTCGCTGGGATATATTTGGTCGAGATGTTCAATGAACATAGGGTCATACAATGACAAAACATCATCGATATAGCAAAAAGTAAAATTAAACGATCTGGCAAATTACTTCTTGTTATTTAGAAGGAGTCCTTGAATGAATTTTGCTTCATACGATTACAAAAACAAGTCGGCAAGCAGGGGAGCACAATTTGTGCCCATTGGAATGCCAAAGGTCTGTTAAAAAACTTATCCACCAAATTCAACAAAAATGTCGTCAATCAGAAAGTCCAGCATTTTGAGAATAACACTTTCACTGTATAAGCACAAGCGGGCCGTTCTCTAACAAAGTAAATCATCTTTTTAGCTAAAACCAAATAATAAAATATCTTGGGGTTCCATTTTGTTTAACAAAACACTAATCTATCAATTTATTAAGGCGGTAAGTTGTGAATGTGGAATCGTGGTATAAAGGGTTGAAAAGTCAAACGTTTGAATACTTGAATAAAATTTTAAAGAATCGGATTTGAGGCATTGGAGCAGATCTTTCTTTTTTCAATATCCACATTTGATTAACACCGCTATTGGAGTACGCTTTATCACAGTACTTTTCAAGGTCTTCCTTGACTGGCGACAGTTTAGTTGTGATTAATTTGGAAAGATGCTTGATGGGGCACCTGGATGAACCCGCTATATATCTTTCTTAATATAGACACTTGTGTAGTTATGGTATCCAGAATAAAGAAGCCAGATCCGACTTATCTTCTTCGGTTTACATACCAAATGAAGAAAGAAACGATCTGTGGTTAACGAGGATCTCTTTATTATAAAGTGTAGTAGATGTAAATGTCGGGTAACCAGACGTGTCGTTGATGCCAAGCTCTTTATTAAAGCAATCAAGGTAGTGTTTTATACAAACAAATACCATGTTATTTGAGGCTTTATCGGCTGGAACATCGACAAATTTTTCATGGATGGCGGACAAGACCCTAAAGAGAGCGTGGTCCTTGATAACTGAAGGTGCTTTTTTGCTCATCGACCCTTGTAAATTTACAATCCGAATCTGGATAACTAATCTGAAAGTTTTGACCTATTCTGAAAGAGTGTCAACCTCTACCTTTTCTCGCTTCGCCCATTGTATAGCATAGTTCTCCATTGAGTCCATCAAAAGCTTGTGGCTTTGTTTCCAATTAATTTGATTTGGCACTCGGAATCTACCACCTTTGATAGCAAATCTCGTAGCTTATCATTTGTAACAAAACTGAGGTCACCGGTGATGAGGCGCCCAGCGGGACTATAGTTTAAGGGGGACGACGAGCAGGAGGAGTCAGGAGGTTTGGATATCAGATCCTCAATACTGAAGTGCTGCAAAACCTTCTTTTTGGTGAAAATTCTAGATGCAAAAAGCTTAGTGTAGATATAAGAGATTAATTGAGTGGATTTATCAGTTTAATAAGGTGATTCTTTTTTATGAACGGTTTTATGGTTGAGTATATTGCTAATGTTAATGGCATCTAGACCCTTGTTTGCAAAATCTACCTTAAGAAATGACGTTGGATATCATGCTCAGTAGATGTACAAACTGGCCTGATTAATCTGTGCCGTGCAATATCTATAATAGCGTGTAGTTTGTACAGATTTGACTAAGGTATTGGAGCATTTTTCAAAAAGTCTATTCAAAGTAGAGAGTCGTAAATAATAAAGTCTAGTACGAAAGTGAAAAAGGCCAAGTGTGTATTGCGATGACCATAACTACGTGGACGTCGTTGGGAAATATTAAACAAGAAAACAACTCCATTCTGTTGAAAGAACTACAGCAGGGCTTGATAAGTTACTTACACTATCTTTTTGATAATTACATCCATAAGAAAATGATGCAGTTCCTAATTCTCTAATCCAGAATTCTTCTTTTTCTTTCCTGAGAAACCAAATAGGATTTTTGTATTTAAAACGCAAAAACACAGAGTAGCTTAACCCTGATTGATTTATTGTTGGTTGCTTAACATCCAGTGGCAGATATTTTCATGCACATTCAGGACGAGAACAAGTTCAACAATTTTTAATATCGAAAGAGGGGTAGGATGTGACACAACAGGGCAACGGTTTTTGACTGCCACTGAAAAAAGGGGAGCGATGGGTAGGGGCATAAAATTTAGCCTTTTATAGCGGCATAAAGCTTCTTTTTTTTCGAAAACTACAAAAGTGGTATTTTACGTAAAGGGAGCGTGGCACTCTCCAAACACGTTACCCACTATGGTCCACGGCCAGGATTTCTGTATTATAACCTGGCAACCCCCAACGAGAGAGCCTCCCTTATCCGCCACCTGGGATTCGCGCTGGGTCAACTCTGTGGGTCGAACCCTGGAGACCGCTCCGGTGCCCATTTGCTTAGCTACAGGACTTGATCATGTTAGACCTTGATTTTTAAGATGTCGACATTATAACCCTTGTTTAAACATATTTGGTTTACCTAAGCATTATTTTCCTCCACTTTTCAGAATTCAAAGCGTCTATTTAGAAGTTAACAACTACATGTAACAAAATGGACCCAAGTAATAATAGACAAATATCTCTTTATTTATACTTTTCAAAATATTATATATATATATTTTATGAATCTAAAAATGTTTTCGACCAAGACATTCTTCTCATCCCACCCTTATCTACTCGATAATTCGATAATTCTTAAAATGTATAAACGATGGAAGTTAAGTTGGAACTATATTGCTAGACTTAATTAAACCAATACACATGATGTACTTTATCGTAAACTAGAATTGTACAAAATCTTTACATCTTGTCATTCCCATGGTTTCAGTCTTTAAGATTACCAGAGGTGTTGGTTGTAAATTGTTTTTTTTTGTTTCCATTGGAAGGACATTTTAACAGTTTCTTCGTCTTTCCTTTAACATTTTTCACTTCCTCATCCAACCTTGATGTTGTTCTGGAATCAAGACTTTTTGCATAATTTTCTTTTTCTTTCCGATTCCGTATTATTCAGTTTCCTCTCATATGTGACATGTGGTATCCAGTCTTTTCTTTTGAGTTTTATTTCCAAAAAAAGTAATTGTTCGCATGTTGACTAGAAATCTATCTCGCTTAACTTTCACTTCCGATGAGCATCTCAACCTCCTCATCTCTTGTAGTTATTTAAACCTGCGGATGCGAAAGTGGTCTTTGTAATGTAGGTATTTGGTCTACTTTGTTTCTAATGTTAAAACAGCAACTTCATTGAATACTTTAATGATGAATGTTTAAAACATTTCCGTCGAGTATTCCTTCAGTGATTGGAGTTAAAAAGGAAATGTTACATTGTAGTTAACTTACTGTATGATTTTGTGCTTCTTCATAATGTTATTATAACTTATAGCTTAGATCGTATTGTTGTAAATTGATATTCAAAGTCAGATTCGTATAAACAAATTGAGTTATCCTCAACATATAAAACATATTAATCATTATTTTTATTATTATTATTATTATCAATCAAAACATTCCTTAATGAGATGTTAATAAACTTTATTCTTTTTTTTTCAGGCATCACAAGGCAGGTTATTGATTACTTACTCACAGTCAATGGAATAAAGACTTCATATGTACATATCATTAACATTTTGTTTTCTTTTCATCTTTGTTCTTGTAAAAATAAAATCAAGAACTTCAGAAAATTTCCAAAACGGCCCTTTCTGTCAGTATTTAAGTAAAAAAGGACTCAAGTTTTTTCTCTTGAAGCATTCCTTTAATTGCAAAATCTGCTTTCAAACTTCAATGTAAAAGTATGGCTTATTTTATACATTTTTCAAACAGATTTCTTCAAGAAAATGTTGGCCACACCTCTCAAGTAAAATAAATTTGTGAGAAATATAGATTATAGCATGTCACTTTCCATATCACCCTTAGTTATCCGAGGGCGTTAAGATATAGAACGTTCGGTTTTTCCGCCAGCAGAAAGAACAAGTGCTTTAGGGGTGACCGATAGATGAGCGGTTTGTATAAATACTCGATCACCCGCTTCCCCACATGAAGTGCCTGTATAGAATAAACAGAAGTTATCTAATTTCCTGGAGGCACTGGTCTTCTAAAAGAGGCGTCCCTGGTTATTGTGGATGTATAAACTCACGACCCGACAGTGAGTAAGATGTAAATCACGTCCCGCGAGTAGAAAATTTCAAGTTCATTGCACCGACCTACCAATCCTGCAATTTTCAAGTTGCAATCAAAATTTCCCACCCTTAATGTTCCCGGTCTACAGTTTACATATTGGTTGATTGTTTGTTCACTTGTTCCTGTCCTGAATATGATTGAAAATTGCTCGTAGTACGCTATGCAGAAATCAATCGATCCAAGCTTCAGCCCAATGGAGGATATTGATCGAGGGATGACACTCAAGAGACATGTCAAAATAAAATTTATCATATATTTTGATTAATAAAAATAATTTCATTTGGCATTAATTGCCTTAATCCAATAACAAAAACACACTTATCGAAATTCGAACCAGTGCATATAATCGTTATTTAACAGAGCACCAGGTAAAGCAAGAAACCACAAAAAACGTGACGTCATAATGTCCTCTGATACCACTGAGCACCCTTATCTAAGCATTGTGTTCACCTTTTAGACTAAAGTTTTGAATTAATTTTAACCCGTCATGTAGTTGAGCATATAACAGCAACTGAAGCATTGACCAAAATTGCATCGTTTGTTTTTTTTTAAATTTCAGTTGGTGATAAACTATTCTTCGTGGTCAGCCATTGAGTAGAATAAAAAAAATTATTTTAAATCAATTTCTATCATTTAAAAGGTTTTATCAGTAATTTGTATTTCACAATAACCTACCACATTTCAGCTTATGTTTTATATGAATCACCTACTGACGTACATGTAAGTGCTGACATTAATTTAGTAGACCAAATATTGCTCACAATCCTTCATAAAATTTATCAGCTGTTCAATACGTATCTGTATTCGAACTGATTTACCAAACCTTATCTCATGTAACTTGAACCAATCCCTTATGAAATTTCAATGCACTTGTGTTCCGTAGGAAAACAAACATATGTCTAGCCTGTTGATGTTTGTTTGAAATTATGGGCCGATTTTGTTATGGGTCAAAATATCATGTGTTTACCTGAAATGTAAATTTCAGATATTAAACTTATCTTTGTTATTATTTTAAAAAATATTAAAATCAACGTGACACAATATTTGTTTAATTAGTTCTATGTGTGCATTTGGAAAACCCATCTTTATGTCCAGGTTTTATATTTCATTACTAACTAAATTGTAAAGTTTTTACTAGAATACATGATTGATTTGATTTGTTTAATACACACCAATGGTTTTCTGCACGGAATAAAACCAACAGTTTTGGTAAAGGACCAATATTAGAATTTCACGCGAAGCTTGACGCAAAAATGTCCAAGTAAATTCTGGTAATGACGAAAAAAGAAAAGTTGACGGACGAAAAATGATAGCAATATCTCATTTCGGCCTTTAGAGGCGTATACAAAAGAAACAAAGGAACTTAACAAACATGCAGGAAATTCGAATCATAAGGATAAAAGGGTTCTAGCGCAGTTTAAGATCAGGTTTTATTCCAAGCGAATGTATGTACTTGCGATGTTAACATAATTTACAATGTTATAGATATTCTATTAAATATAGCTTAAAATCATCTGTTTTCTACAGTTAAAACAAAGGAATTGGATTTAAAACATCTGTCAGATGTTATGCTTTGTGCATATTTTTGATCTGCCTAATTATTTTCAAGTAAATGCAGTCGGTTAATTACTACATATTTTCCGATTAGTTTTGCCGGCTGGCCACTGATGAGTTTAAACCAATTTGTGGTGCAAGTGCTGTTATATTTGTACTGAATATAACTTGCATAATAAAAACTACTGAAATGACCGATTAATTCAAAAGAAATAATTCAATTTCGCAGCTATTACTTTATTTAATTAAATATAATGATTTTCGTGACAGGGCTTAGCTGCTGATATAAAAGCTACTGGACTGCCCCTTTCGTATATTCGAATTCCTTTTTCTAGAGCACCGAGTTATAAGGTTTATAGGATCGGTATTGTCTATAATACAATATTTCAAATTTTGAAAACATATGATGAATTTTGATATACTATATGCGCATTTTAAGGAATTACCTTTCATCATTATATTAGTAACAACCAAAGAAATGAGGAAATCTAAACCAAAATGTCTATATTTGTGTCTGTTTTTAGTTTTCTTAATTGTGTATATCTGTCTTGTATCCTCGGTTTGGGTCATGTTTATCGAGTTCATTGAGTAAAACAAAACAAAAATATCGTAAAGCAGTATTTACGTTCCAGAGCATCCAATTCTACTCTTGATTGTTGGGGGTTCGTTATGTAGGGCCTTCTCCGATTCGGTTTTTTTGCCCATTAGAACTATGAACGTTATCGCCGTGCCCCGTGTTGGGAAAATGCAACGCTCTCAGCACGATAAAGAACCCTTTGCAACAGCTCGGTACGAGTGGTTCTTAGGTGATCAGTTTCTTAGGCTAAATTTCCCGCCCCTACTCAAACAGTCCCAATTTGGCATCCCGTGGCTTTTAAATTCCCCGACTTACAACCAACTAGCCCCTTTAATAATTTATTGTTTGATAACTTGTTTTCGTCCTGAATAGACATGAAATATTTGCCACTGGGCGTTAAACAAGAATCAATCAATCAACCAATTCTTATTGCTGCGGTCGTTTTGGCTTTTTCTTTCAAACAGGTTGTACAGTTTTTGAAATTGATTTGCTTAAAGTGCTATTTTCAAAAGATGTGACGTCGGCACAGATATTTATGAAATTCTACAGAAAAAATACTACCATTTTTAGTCCGCCTCTACGACAATTGGAGTACTCTCGGCGACCATGTGCGCGTCAGCAGCCATTTCTCAGAATTTAAAAGATTTACAACAATAATTTATGAGATGCAGATGCCTAACGATTTGACATAGTCACGTGCACCACAAAAATTGAGGTCACATTGCCTATATTTCATGGTTGAATAATTTTGAATCATTAAGGGGTCCGACTTGATGTCTGGTGACCTACAATAATCATGTATCTTTGTGTGGAGATGTATTTTTTGGAGTCTGTCAGCATCCCATTCAAATTAGGTCACTTCGACCTGAATTTTATGCTTCCTTGACTTAGGTTCACTTTTACGTCCAAGTTTAGTTCTTTGTTACTGTGTGTCCCACTATCATTTAGCCTGTTGTGTGAATATGAAAATGA
This sequence comes from Geukensia granosissima, assembly GCA_032357055.1. NCBI lineage: Eukaryota > Metazoa > Mollusca > Bivalvia > Mytilida > Mytilidae > Geukensia > Geukensia granosissima. The sequence goes on from JAULBM010302739.1 coordinate 12,479, forward strand.
AAAGATAGGGGGAAAATGTCAGAGAGACTGCACCCCAACCACGAGAAAAACAGGAACTTTCAATTTCAGAATGTCCACAAGGCCTCTAACAAAGGCGGAACTCACTCTTTGTGAAACGCTATAAATCGCCAAAAGTAAAAAATCGTGTAGGCGTAAAATTAAACCGCACTTACCTGAATATTATGAAAAATGTACAAGTAACAGAACGATAAACACAAGACGACAAACCTATAACCACAATTCCTGAATTGGGCAGGCGCGTGAGACATGTGGAGGTGTTAAACCAGCTAGAGGGTACCCAACCTTCCCCCAACGAGAGACCAAAAGAAAAAAATCTAAGAAAAAAAAGCGGTAAACGACGAACTATAAAAATCAATTAGAAAGTCACTCAATTCGACTAGAGAGTTATGCACCTAAATGAAAATAAAAATACTTAACAAAAATTTATGCAAAAGCAAGACATCGCAGTTACTGAAAGCAAGCTCAGGGTAAGATTTCTTGTGATAAAACATCTAGCCTCTCAACACGAGGTGTTATCAATTACAGTATGTCTGACGATATAAGAAAGACAAGATGGATGTAATGCCTAATGTATAAATACCTGCATGTGTAATGAGAAGATCAGTTTACAATATCTCTACCAACAATAACAAGTTCTTATGTCTTGACTACAACGTCAAACTTGTACACCTTGCGGATAAGTTTGCTTTCCGGAACGGTGTGATTCAAGGGTTCATTTTAAAATTTGTACGTTTTATATAAGGAACTCGTAGATACCAAGGGGGCAGACATAAATCGTTAAGTCAGAAGACAAACAAGACCATGGACAGTGAAAAGATGTCCATTGTCATTTGTGAAATGGATATCTCGTACCGGCCGACCAGATCATGATTGCGACCGAAAATTACCGGAGTTATGAATCTAATCATACCCTGAGAAAACCTTGGCTCAGTAGCTTTCTTGTCAGATGCAACCATCTATCAATAAAATTCTGATAGGGAGCACAAGCCTTGGAGTAGTATATCAACAGAGAAATATACACTGCGTATGCAAGTGCGGCTGGAATGTTGCTAGAAATGAACGGAAAGTTCACAATGGGTAATATCAAGGTCATCTCTTTTGTTGAAAAAGTTTTGTTGTTAATCCACCCTTACTGTCAATTTCTAGATGGAAGTCTAGGTACATGTATGTAGCAGACCTTTCTGTTCATGTAGTTTCTTTGATTTCGAGTTCAATGCGGTCAACATATAAGTCACCCAGTTTAAAATTATTCAGCGAATGGACATCATCTACATAGCGGAACGTGAAACCAAAAGATTGAACCAATTTAATGTAATGTTATAGTCGTTCATCATCAAATTTTATGGTCGCAATCACGAATTGGTTGATCCATATGGTATCAGTTTATATCTGTTATCGGTAATACTAAAATAAGTTGACCTCATCTCGGATTGACGTTAACCTGAATTAGAGATCAAGGATTCCACGACGGGTGTTGCGCGCAAGACAGGGTATGCTTACCCTTCTGGAGCACCTTATCCCACTCTTGTTTTGTAAATGAGTAGGTGGATTCTAATCCTTTGGTCCTTTTGTTTTCGTTTTATGTTTAATTGAAGATACCAAAAGGGCACACATAAATTGTTAAGTCGGAAGACAGACAACAAAAGGAAAAGAAAGACAAACATAGAATACACAACACTACACTGAAAACTAAAGCTGAGGTAACACTAACTCTACAAAACAAGTTCAGGTGCTCCGGAAGGGTAACTAATTACAATATAAAAATAATCTGCAATGAGAGGCGCCCAGGTTGTGCCCATGGTATGCTCGACAGCTGCTATCATGTCAGATGATGTCCAACAAATATATTTTTATTAGATTTTCCGTTAAAAAGATAATTATATTTATTGCAGCATATGTAAGAACAGCCAGACCTTTTGAATGACCAATTGATTAAATATGAAAATTTTTTATTGATGAGCTTGTGAGGACAAGTAGTATAAAGAGTAGAAAAATCACAACTGTCTATTGAACAACACGGAATCTGGAAAGATTAAACACAAAGAGATTTTTTACACTCCAAAAGTAGTTGATAGATGATTTTTCGTAACATTTATTACAGAAGTTAAGGAGGTTCGGGGGTCTAAATAAAAATCGATAGAATTTTTTATACTTTGTCAAAAGATAACCTATATTGTGCTG
>JAULBM010302749.1:0-25173 GCA_032357055.1 Geukensia granosissima
ATAATGCTTCAGACCAAATATCAAATCAATCCAACATACACAAGCGGAGAAATCTTTGACGAAAATTGACGGATGTACATACGTACAGGGGTAACACTTAATGCCCCCGACGCCTAAAGGCGGGGGCATAAAAATTCCTGAAGATGCAATATAAGTTTCGTGCAGTGGAACATTGTTAATTAAATAACTGGTTAACATTAAGTGTGTTGTTTTTAGAAACAAGTCCTAAAAAAGCAGTGAATATATGGAACTTCGAAACATATTGCACTAAGTAGTTGTCCCTACCGTCAGATTCAGAGTATTTCTTTTACAATGTTGAATCTATTTCTTTTACTATGTTGAATCTCATACTTCCTATTTTAGGATTCTAATGATACTGATGAGAGGTTACCCTTGATATGAACATATAGCATAACAAAATTCACAATTTATATTCAACATTGGTACACTTGTAATTAAAGCTGTAAATTTGTTAACCCTATTCATACTAGATGACTCCAATTCATTTCGTTCTTGTAAAACATATTTTTCCTAATGTAAAACAAGACATTGTTCATTTAATGGTTGTTTTTCCCATTATAAATCTAAGGGGAGATTAGTCCTTTATCTTACAGAATAATAGTCCAAACAATACTGTATATGTTGCTTTTTCCAACATTCTGATCAACAGGTAAGTGGAAAGTAAATATATTGTTAATTACAGAATGGGCTTGAGCTTGCAGTCGACAGTCTTGGTAGACAACATAATCACCATTCCCCTATCTGGCCAAGTTTTTTCAAAGAAAAAGATAAAAATGTTATTTTGAACAAAATAATGGGCAGTAATATGTAATAAAAGTGACATCAGATGATGGTATGTTCCCCATGTGGGTTGAGGCATGATGATTGATTGATTGATTGATTTTTGCTTAATGTCATAATTCATGCATATTCAAAACGAGAGCATATTAATGATGAGTGATGATGAATGAAACCTGCTATGTACTTGCCCTTCAAGCTGAGCCGGATTTTTAAGGGCTACCTTATGAAAGCAGACATGCCACTTCTACCAGACACATTATTCTAACTCTGGGCCAACTAGTCTTTGCTCTAACTCCAAAATGCTGTGTGCTTAGCGAAGAAGCAGCAAATACCAATTATCATGTCTTTGGTTTGACCTGGCCAGGGATCGAACCCGCGATTTTCCGCACTTGAGGCAAGCACTCTTACCATTACACCACTAAGGTGGTCTTGAGGCATGATGAATGTACTGAGTTAATATCATCATGTTTATTTGCCAATGGAATCATTTTATTCATAAGGATCAAGTTATCAATTTAAGAAAAATGTTGTTTGAACAAAGTAAGCATATGTTTTGAAACCAGTAGCTCTAATAGGCCAGTGATTACTTACTGTTAATTGGGTTAGATACAAAAATCTACATATATCAGTATTTAAAGAAAAATACCAAATGTTTCATTGAAAAAAAAAGTTTAAAAACAATTTCGGAAAATTCATCACAACAATCCTGCAATTTTAAATTTTGAATCAAAATTATCTTGGATGGTTAATATTATGAATGAGGAATGGGTGTCTCTTTTTCCAGCAATTTTTTTTTATTACATAATGATTTTATTTAAGAATTGTCATTGGATAAAAAGCTGTCACATGACAATTTGTAATTATTAAAACTCATATTGACTTGCTTTCCCTTTCACTTTCCATTACTTTATGTATGACGTCATAATTATTTAATACAGTTGTTTCAAAACGTTTCTATTCTTTCAACATTTTTGAATTTTCGTCTCCAAGACCACGTGACTTCGCTGGAATGTAAGGCATCGCATTTCCTATTCTATGCCTGGCAACTATAATCCACACTTTATTTTATTTGACATGTGATGTATACAGGGTCCTCAACTTACAATTTTTGAAATACATTAGCTGAATGCTTTTCTTCCTTCTTGAATTTCAAAAGGAGTTCTTTGACGTTTTACATGCAAATCTGACGTAACTGACACGAGCACCAGAAGCTGTCTGCGTAACATTTCATCATAATGATATGAAAAAGGCGGAACCGGTCGACGGAATAGAAATGTTTCGAAACAAGCGTATTAAAGCCATATCGACTAGGTTTCACTTTCACTACTTATGTAAATGTAATAAAACAATTATAATCTTTTGTAGAGGTCAATATGAGTTCTTATGGACCTAAGGAATCAATATTGACCTTAGCCTATTGCTTTGGTCAATATTAATTTCTTAGGTTCATAAAACTCATAATGACCTCTACAAAAGACTATAATTGTATAATATATATTTGCCTTTTCTAAGAGTTGTGTACAGGCAGTAAAACATTTCCTTGTGTTTGAGGTGTATGCTTTATAAAAATTGGGTTTATGTAATTTGTCTTGGGAAGATTCCAGTTTTTCTAGCTTGTGGATAAATTGCCCTTCATTTTGTTCCCCTAAGGAACTCTAGTACTTCCCGCCAATACATTTTAATTAATACCACTACAATAATATGGTTTAATAAGATCTGAAAACAGTTGCATTATTTTGCATATTACTTTTATTTAATACCTTTTCATTAGATTTCTTCACAAAAATAATCACAATTTGGACTTTCAATGTTTTAACACCTATTGTACCTGATAAACCTTTATAATCCAGAAATATGATTATTTATGTGTTTTTTTTAATTATGAATGAGGAATCGGTTGCTGTTTTGCGTTATTTTATCTTTTCTTATTTGTAAGTGTTATCAATGGAGTGGTATATTCTATAATTATTTCATGCTAGAATGTGGCATTATATAATGATGTTACTCTGATTCTAATGGACTGTTGATTAAGCTCACACATTTACATGCATGTAACTCTTCAAAATACTGTGTATTACAGCATGCATATATATTTCCTCTATTTAGAGTACAACATTTCTTTACCTCTCAATGATCTTACTGCAGCAAGTAGAAATTAAATCTATTTCATCAAGATAACATGGTGAACTTTTTTTTATAAAGGGGGATAACTCCATATAATTGACCTATTGGACCATTTCAGAAATGCAACAGAATTCTGGGGACGTCATTGTTCTGGTTGATTCTCATTGGTCAAGACGTCATTTACCAGGACGCTGAGATTGCACATGCGTTTAACGAGGACGGAAGTTGAATTTCTGAATTGGTCCATTAATCTAACAATGACCATATACTGACTGTACACTTCCTTTTATATTCCAGCATTTTCAAACAGAATAAAATATGATTTTCATTGCTCTCTAATTACTTCAATATATGACTCACAAAATTTTTCAATACTTAACTGCATAAAATTTGTTATAAAAACATTATATCACAAAAATAAGTTGGTTTATACGATAATACATATGCATAAGGCTTTTTAATCTATGTAAATGCAGTTACGCCAACTCAAATTAATTTGTAGATTCTCATCCGCCTATATTGAAATTACTGGGATGGGTGGGAGGATTTTATTAATTATATTTATTGATTTTCATTAAAAATCACATAAAATTCTAATAATCTTTCCTAAAATCTGAAATATTATAATAATTTTCCCAAAAAGTTGAGGCATGTGGGGATGAGAACCTGCATTTTATTTGAAAAGGCTATAGTGGAAAAAGTTCACATTGTCTTTGGAAAAAAGTATTGGGAATTTCTTTAAAAGTCCTTTTATATCATGTAAAACATCATTTTCTGAAATTCAATTTTGAAAGCACTGCTTTGTCAAAATGCCCAAAATTATAAAGGTAAAGAGTAGGGTCATGAAGGGTCATATTTGGACTTGAAATTCCATTAAAATATAATTATCTAGCATCAGCTGAAATATTGCAGTAAAATGTTTAATTATGTCGAATTGAAACATTACAGACACATTTTTTTTTTATATGGCAGTGGAAATGATGCTATAGTGTCAATATATCTTCCTGATGACAAAACTCTCAATCTGATTCACATTACAGCTAAATTGATGCCGATTTGACTCAAATGATTTGGGTCCAATCTCCCATGCTAACAGATTTTGTTGAGAGATGTGGCTTATATTTTCTAAAACTGAATTTATGCAAAGAATGCATAAAATAATTTTCATGAAAATCCTGATTTTACGTGAAGTATGAGAGGTTAGTGCTTGAAATGTATATATAGCCTACAAAAATTCCCCATGTTTATTTAACATTGGTAAACTTGCATTTTGAAACAAGGGTCAATCCCTCTAGTTGTGGACTATAGGTTCCGATAGGTATTTACCAGTCCAGTTGTCAAACTTGTCTGACATGAAATTTATCTAATAATAATTAAGCATTGAAAATACGGAAAGGCTTTGAAATGTATTGCACTAGTAACTTTCCCTGCTCTTGGATCTGGCTTCCCATTTTGATTTGTTTGGATTTGAGTACTTCTTTAACCATGTTTGGATCTCGGACTTCCTATGTTTTGGTTCTAATGCTACTGATGAGACGTCACTCCTTTAAATTTAAATAAAATTCCCCATGTTTATTTAACATTGGTAAACTTGTATTTAGGAACAAAAATTTGTAGGTACTTATAGAAAAAAAAAGATTTTGTTACTGAAATATGAAAATTTTTAAAAGGAAAAATCAACATTTTGAGTTAACTTGACATACTTATTTCAAGGCCAAAATACAGCCCTTGTAGCCATACCCCTTTCATTTAATTTTACATATTAGTTTTTTGATACCCATCCTATACTCTATGTCCAGCTTTTGTGGAGTGTGAATTTTGAGCTATATCAAAAAATATGAGAGTTTCTGTCTTTGTATTAATTTTTAATCAAAAGAAAGAATTATTCCACAGTTAAAGGTGAATTTTTACAGTATGGAATAACGTTTTACATACTGTTATCTGCCCCTGAATTTCTCCACAGAGATTTAACTTTGAGTGTCAGCCATCTTTGTTTTTGGCCTAGTTTGACCTAGATAAAGTACATGTAATTCTAAAAAATGTGCACATTTCTTTTGTTTGAACCTTCTTTCGCTATTCATATAAGAATTACTTTTAATTTCTATTCAGGTGCGCTTCAAACCATTTTTGCATATTACCTTATTCTAGTTGAATTACTTATTTATTACGAGGCGTCGACAATGTTTACTCCCAGTCTGGCGCTAGCGCGAGCAATGAGGCACTTCCGGCAAACAAATGGCTGATTTTATAATGTTAAATCCCCATAGAGAATTAAAATCTTGGCACCACTTAAAATACATCATGATTTCTGAAAGGTATTATTGCAACTTGCTTGCACTTCTTTCAATCTATAAAATAAACACTATTTTATGCGAATACAGCAGACAGTTTTTCTTTCATAGCCTTTTTACCCGTTTCAACAAACCCTGATATAGAGTATAGATCCTGATGTTCATATTTACATAGATGAATAGAAATTTTGAAGTCAAATGCTAAATTATGTATATTAATGATTAATAATTGAAAACCTGGCAAATCAGCTATAACAAATGAAATGTATACAGGACTTACCACTTTTTGTGAACAGTTCACCTTAACTTTAAAACGTTTTTTTTAACTTGAACATTTCTGGGTTTACATTCAAAATTTTATGGAAACTGACCAAAAACTGGTTCTAAAATGTTATTTTGAAAAATTGGTTAAATCATTGAATAGATAGTTTTTTTTTCCAAAATCCCAATACTTTTTGCAAGACAAACATCATGAAAACCACTGTACAATGTATTTTGTAAATTATCTAGATGAAACTTGTCAAAAATCTGGAAAACTTCTCCATAAAATAAGTCTATTGGTTAAATAGTTTTTGAAGTAATTAGAATAGTGTAATCCAACAACAAAACTGGTGAAATTGAAACAAAAAACTGCAACCAGTGATAAAAAGCACACACTCTGTGAAACTGTGTAAAAGTAAGTAACATAATACCTTTGAAACTGTCAGCATTCTGGTTAGTACATTAGTGAAACATGACTATGCAAGCAAGATAATATTACCTTCTACTCAAAAATGAGTTTTAACACTTCTGCAAATTAACAATATTCTTATTACATGAATTAGTGAAAAGCCGAAAAAAAGAAAAAGAAAAAAAAAAACTACACAGTGCAATAATTCACCTAAATTCTCATCAAACTCAAATACTTTCAGAAATGCAAAAAAATATTCAATTAAAATCATCCCACACATTTTTGGGGTATAAAAATTAAATTGGTAATATCAAAATTACTGAAAGGGACCACCTTCATCAGTGCTATTATCTGAACGATAGAGTACACAGCTGAAGAGATTGTGAACAATTAAAATAATGTAAAAATAATTTTTCCATTTTCACAGATATTGGACCTGAGTTGCTAGTTACTTCTTTTCTCTCACAATTCCACACTTATTTATAATTTTTTTGTCATCTACACAAACACACAACCACAGCAACCACATCTAGTTAACAAGTGCTACATGTAAATTTCTGCTTTCACTGCATCAATTACAGATAAAAACCTAAAAAATGAAACAATTAATTTCCAATTTTTCAAAAATGATAAAGAAAACCATGTATTATTTTGAATCACATTGAAATAATTGGACTACTTTTCAGTTTTATAAATGGCTTTAACAGAATTTACATGTAAGAGGCATTTGGGATCAGCTAAAATACAAAAAGCATATCTTACTTTTCTCGTTGAGAGCAGACTTTGAACTTTGTGAAAAATTGCATGGAACAAGACAGAAAACCTGCACAGAATAGAAAAGCATACATAAAGTTTCAAGTGCAATATAATATACAATATTGTGCCCTGAGTTATAATGTGACAATGAAACTCCCATTTGTTCAAAAATACAGGTAAGATTTAGCAAGACTAACAATAGAACACATGTATATGGGTTTTATCAAATCAAGTTGGGAAGTTTTTGATAAAAGGATCAGCATGGCTCCTGGGAGCCTGTATTGCTCACCTGATACTATACTGCTTTTAAATGTCAATCTGAATGCTGTCAAAACGTGTACCAAGGCCAAATAGATCTTTTAAAAAATTACTAAAGAGATTAAATGTTAAACCAGTTCAAGCTGTGGGTCAATTTCAACTGACAAGAAAACTTAATTTTGTAGGGAACCAGTCAAGGCTCATTCACACATCTAGTCACTTCGATTGGCTGAATAGTTTCTGACTTTTGCAGAGTCATCCAATGACAACTCATACAACAAATATCAAGTGACTCAAAAATTTCAGACAAGAAGAAGTTTGATAAATGTTCTGATGTTCCAGTGTTAAACAAGTCTTTCTGTGGCAGCCATTTTGAATTTTTTGTCAATACAGAAATCATAAATTTGTAGGGGAAATTTCAGTCAGCATTGCATTTTCAGAGGAAAATTTCTCATAGGATCCAATGTTTAACCAAGCCCAGCTGTGGTGGCCATCTTGAATATTATTATTGGCAAGAAAATTGTGACTTTTGTGGAAGATCATCCAAGGATTATTCACATTAGAAATAATTTCAATTTTTTAAGAAGGAATTTGAACAATTTGAAAAAATTTTCCTTAGCAGCTAATGTTAAACTCAGTCTGGCTTTGCAGCCATCTTAAATTTCCAAATGGCATGAAAAACATAACTTTTGATGAGAATCATTCTAGGATCATTCACTGTTTTATTATGAGCAAAAAAATGATGATGTTTGTTTGGTCATAATCGGCTAAGCAGTTTCAGTGATATAAATGGAACGGATGGAAGGACATCAGACGGATGCAAAATGGTAAAAATAGTTCCCATAACCCTTCAAGTCTAGTTATAAAATTATACACCATCATTTCATCCTACAGGTTATTAAAATGAAAGATTGTGCAAAACTTAGGCCTGGATATATTCACACAGCTATCCAACTAAAACAATCAATTGGTTTTATTTCATATTTGGAGAAAATTAACATAAAGTAAAAAGAGCATTTAATTGTCAAATTTGACATATTTTGTCTTTCATTGCAATAAAGCAAATGTTTTGAGGTGAACATTTTTTTCAGCATCTGATGCAAGTGAATAAATTTTCCTTTTTAAAATGTTAAATCTAAAAAAAATACATAGTATGGATTTTTTAAAGATAAAAACCCTAATTAAACATGATTTTTTTAACAACACATGGGAGTTTCTCTAAGCTAGATACAAGTACTACACAATCTGAACTATGAACTCTTCAGAATATTTTTTACAGATGCAGATATTTGTAATCTACTGGATATGACTTGATTGTACTCTGAACTAATGTAACATAAATAAAAAAAAAATGGTGCAGGTGTGTTAGACAATTTTTATCAGAATAATGGGAGCTTTATTTGGTGTGTAAATTTTTTCAATTTATTTCCCCATATACCAGGCCTAGGATTTATCAGCTGATCGGGTATATGTTGTTCATGGCAACATCATTTTGAAAGATTGTTTAAATAAAAATATTTTATTATTTCCATCTAGTAAATTCTATTCTTGATGACTTCAAGCCAAGCGCTAGTAATAAAATACAAATAAACTGAGTCATTATTACAGATTTCAATATGAATCATCTAATTTTTTATCAGAATCAAATTAACATAAAATTTTAAGCCATACATTTTTCAGAATGGACAACATCATAATACATGCAAAGCTTAAAATGATAAACAATCAATTTATAAAGACAATATAAAAATTTTCATTATTTTAATAAAATCTAAATACTATGTGTATACTGTGTACCAACACAAACCTGATCTGTTGAATATAATTTAAATGTTGCATGTGGATTTGTAATAACATATCGCTTCGATGATGGACTAGTTTGTAGTTCACTGGTGTCTCGGAATCTGTATAAACCAATAATTAAAATTCCTAACTTCTTTAATGCATACAGGAATAAATCTCCATAACTGCCTTCCTCCTATTAAACAAATACATGAAGTTAGCATCACTCAATCATGGATTCAATGTCTCATTTTCAAAATCCACACAAGATTTTGTAAACATATTATATGAATATTTACCAAAAGCGATTAATATGCTGAACAATACAACAAAAACTGAGGTCTGCAAAACCAGATTCCATGTAAAAGCAGAACAATCTACTCAAAACTAAATTAAAAAACCAAAAATTTTTATTTTTTATTATTACAAAGTTATAATAAACTTCATGCCATGTGTAAATATTTGTGCACAAGTTTTTAAAGGAAGGAATTACAAGTAGTTATCAAAGATATTTATGTAATCATAAAAAATAAAGGATATGGAATAAATGCCATAAAAACAGTATCCAATTTCTCAAAATATATAATTCAATTGTAGTCAATGTTTCAAACAAAGACTGCATTGCATGACCATCAAGTTATGGAATCAGTAAAAATTCATTAATAAGATTAACTTTGGGTCTTGTATTTCATTGTGTTCCAGATAAAACAAGAAACAGCATGTAGGATACAACTTTCAAATAAAATGACATTTTACCCCAAATCCAGCAAGTGGTCCTTCAAACAGGGACAGTTGTGCCACACGACATCTATCCCTATTGGCCAGTACACTGGGGGTACAGTATCCTCCTCTCATCCCTGCCCCCTCAGCTAGAATCTGTTCTAACTCGGGTGTTGCACCACCTGTTACCAATGTTCGTATCAAGGTCAGTGCATTGTCATTGAAATAGCTCTGCAACAAAAAGATAAAAATCCAAAAATCATTTGACATGCATAAATCATATAAATATGCCAAAAATCTTATTTTTTGACATCCCAAAGCTTGCTTTAAAATCTCAGAAATTCTGGGACATTCAGTTTCAATATCAATAAGATTTTAAAGAATGTTTATAATGTGCCATTTAAACATTTAATGCTTGAAATCAATATCATTTTTAACCCGACCCAAAAAGGCTGAAACAACAATATATTTCTTTCATATGTTTCATGCTGGGAATAATGAATAAATAAATCACACTCACCATAATTATCATTGATAGCATAGACAAACTATAACACTATGTACTCACCTTACTCACAACTAATAACATCAGATAACTATCACACTCACCATACTCAAAACAGATAACATTTGATAACTTTCACATTCACCATACCCAAAACTGATCACATCAGATAACTATCACACTCACCATACTCAATACTGATAACATTTGATAACTTTCACATTCACTGTACTCATTACTGATTACTATCACACTCACCATAATCATTATTGTAAATATTTGATAAATACCACACTGACGGTTATCATTGATGAAAACAATCGAAAACTATCAAACTCACCATACTCATTATTGATAACATTAGATAACCAATCACCAAACTCATCATTGATAACATTGGATAAATATCACTCAACGTGCTCATCATATTACTATCACATTCATTATACTCATTATTTATAACTATCACACTCACCCATACTCATTGTTGATAATGTTATATAACTATCACACTCAGTGTACCCATTTTTGATATCATTTCAAAACTATCACACTACTATACTCATTAATATTGAAAAACATTAGATAACTATCATACTCACAGTACTCATTAGTGAGTCCAGTACACTGACAGCAAATGCAGTACCACAGGCAAATGGTTGTGTCATATACAGAGGTGTGTCAGGGTCATCTTCATCATCTTGGTCTAAAAACTGTACATTGGAATCGTTGGCTAAAATAAAAATTAATAACAGTACATTGGAATTGTTGGCTAAAATCAGAAATAATAACAGTACATTGGAATCGTTGGCTAAAATCAGAAATAATAACAGTTCATTGGAATAAAATCACACAAAGAATTTATTTCGGAAAAATAGTTTGTAAAATCAGAAAAGTAGCACTAACATTGCAAAGTTCTTACCATTTAAGAGGAATGGTGCATACATTTTCCATCTGCTTAAAATCCATAAAATTTAACTCATAATCAGTTTAGTGTGTCTTGATTTTCTATAAGATCTTGTAAAATATATTTGTTTCTGGATGCTGTCATTACCGGTAACATCAATGATAAAGGCAGAAAAAGACTTTTTAGAAGAAAAGTCAAAATAAAAGTGGCTGGACTTGCATTTGTAACATTTTTTAACTTTTTATATTTGACATACATACTTACCTAGATTTGAAATAATTTTTTACATTTGACACATTTTTTGAGCTAGTTCTGTGATAAAAGTTACATTAGACCCATTAACTTACCTAGTTCTGTAATTAGAGGTACATTTGACCCACAGACTGAACCTCTTCTGGACTGTTTTACAGGACTGCCGATGGGAGAAAATCCTGGTGGGAGAAAACCTGTTACAAAATTACACAAAAAACATAAAATTGCTTCAAATAAAAAATAATATTTATTTTCATGCATTCACAAACAAATAACACTAATGAAGTTTAATTTTATAATAATATTTTACACACTTTTAATGCAATTCTACTAAAATAGACGGGGTTAAAAATGGAATATAACAAATTATATGAAACTGAGTGAGGAAAAAAGATACCTGATTTACATTTACTCATTACCAAATATATGTCTCATTAATCTTCTAAACAAATCTGGACAACAAGTAAAGTCATTTATTACAGAGATTTTTTATGCCTGGTCAGTTAAATCAGAGGTATTAAAAACAGCTAATATCACACAGCCAATATTCTTTATTGCAGGAAATAATAACACCCACCTTTCTGTTGCATTTGGTGTTGCCTTTGTACTAATAGATTTTTTATCTGTAATGTATCGTTTCAGGAAATTTCACGAACAATGGTCAATTCCCAAACATGGGCCAGCTGATAGAGGTTTCCAAAAATATGATGTCACAAAATAGAAAATGGAACAGCGTTCCAAAGTGCCCCGCAAATACAGCATTGTGAAACAATTTTTTGGATGATAAAAATTTAAGTGAAAATACAGCAAAGCCTTCAAGACTAAGACACAAGCCCAAACAAGGACATTTCATTTTAAATTTTCTAAGTGATTATGGGGCATAACTCTTACAGAAATATGAACTCATCTTTCACCTACCTTGAGGAATCATTGAGTTTAATCTACTGTATAAAAATTATCTAAGTCCTAAGAGAAATAAATTTGCTAGAGTGCTTACAAGGATATTTTGTCAATTTTCTAAGTGATTAAGAGCCATTTCTCCTACAAAAATATTCGACCAGGACTCATATTCAAACTCCCAAAAGTTATCATTGAGTTAAAGCTACTTTATAAATATTATCCAAATCGGATGAGGAATAAATTTGCTAGAGCGCTTACAAGGATATTTTGTTAACTTTCTAAGTGATTAAGGGGCATAACTCCTACAAAAATATTCGAACAGGACTATCTTCGAACTCCCTTGAGATATCATTGAGTTAAATCTACTGTACAAATATTATCCAAATTGGAGGGGAAATAAATTTGTTAGAGCGCTTACCATGCGGACAGGCGGATGGATTAAGGCCCAGCATTACCATATCCCTGCACCGCATTGTGACAGGGGACAAAAACCTGATAATGCAGTGGCAACACTAGATGGAACTCATCGTTGAATATCATTCATCATTCTTTCTCTTTATAATAAAATTCCTACCTCCAACTCCGCCTCCCTGTGCTGAGGCTTGTAATAATCCTATACTATCATCAAATGTCATGGCCTTAATGTTTAAGGAGCACAAGATGGCTTCTTTATCTACTAAATGGGGGTCATCTAAATTCTTGTCTTTAGCTGATATAATAACACACATATCACAGAGGTTTACATTAACTGCACGAAGATTAGCACGATTTAATGGAGAACCCTGCAAGCAAAAAATAAGATTTCATTTTATGTGCACTTGATAAGTCTTTTGTAACATTAAGGTATTATCTATTTTTCTGTCAAGGACATTTAATTCAAATTTGTATTACATACATGTCCACTTGAATAAGTCCTGTTAAAAAATTACATATGTAAAATTCCAAACATATACCTTGAATTTATTTGCTGCTAGGATATACATAAATTTTCAGTTAAAAGTAACTCTGGTTGATCCAATGGGTCAAAGGAAGGAACTTGAAGAAAAACATATTGGAAAGTTCTAATTGTATAAAAATACCAGATTTTAGTAATTTAATAAATGAATTTTTTCCAACTCAGTGTTTTTCAAATTTTCTTTTTTTCATATATATGAATTTTATATGGCTTTCCATGTTTCTCTCAGATTTACCAAAATTATTTTTGATTATTTGCAGATAATACTCACAGGCAATATTGATAATTTTGGAAAATTCTGCAAAGTTTTCCATTCTCTCTTTAAATATTCTTGATTTCCTACTATCACAACGTGCTTTAATTCCTTGTAATGAAAATTGCTCGCTCTTAATGGCATCACCAGATTTCTTAAACCAATCAATGGTGATCTGTCATCAGCAAATAAACAGACAACAACATGGTTACATAGTACTGTCATTGAGGCTTTCTCACGATCCTGTAAACACAAACAATATGGTGACAGGTTGTCAGAATAAATTAAAATTTATTATTATTCTTAAACAATTTTACAAACTTGTACTTTGAACCTAAATGGAATTAGTAATTAGCTGGCTTTTTGGTAGAAAACAAATTTGTTTTGTAAGTTATATGGGCAAACAGCATTATTGTTCTATATCTGTAACAAACATATTCACATCATGTATTTAATTTTTTTGAATTCCATGCATGAAATAACTTATAATTTTGGACACCAAACTTTATTTTATTAAACAATAATAACCTTCAATTTACAGTGGAATAAAACCATCAAACCTTAAATAAACATTATCTGGTTTTTTGTTTCACATACCATTATTGATTCCTCCAATGCTCTGGCAGGACACCAGTGGAACATGCCAGTAGAATCAAACTTCCTCGGTTCATCTCCAGGTGCTACACTCTGGTCATTTGATGTGTCAATTGTTTCTTTCTCAAGGGGAGGTAACTGTTGCTTACTTGGACTTGTTGGCCTGTAAAATATAAACCCATTATAAATTGATACACGAGTTAGTATCAGGATAGTACATGTATAAAAACTGAATATAGACAGTGAAAACTTACAGTATACTATTCAAATTAAGCTTTAAAAAATCAAACTACACATTGTTTTCAGTTAAAAAATGCTCAACTGGTTGCTAAATTACAGACTGAGTTTGGAGCCATTAGGTACTAATTGTGAACTATGGGCTTTCAATCTTTGTTGAGGTTTACATATCCTTCACTGGTATCTGAACAAGCATTAAATTTCCTCAAAATGAAACTGGTGTTACAGAATTAAACAATAATTATTGTTCATCTTTGTATAAAAGTTTAAACTAAATTGTTTGATGAAACTTTCCCAAGAAATTTACCTTTGCTGGGGAATATTCATCAACTAATATTTAAAATCTACATTAAAATTTCACTAACAATGACTTGCCACTGCAGAGGAGATTCAATTTCTCTGTTTGATTAGTTATAGCTTAATTTGCCAAGAAGCAGAGTAATTTCACCATAACATAAAGTAGATTTTATATCAAAAATATTACAGGGATTTTCCTTCACCATGTTGGCAACAACTATGAGCCCCATTCTGAATGCTTATTTTTCTTCCCAATAACTGAAGATAAAATTCCCAAATTCTGCTATCAAATATACATTTAAAGCCAAAAAAGAAAAATCAATGTTATTTGTACTTGCTGTTCCAATTGGTAGATATTATGACAAGACCAAATTCACAAAATGTATAAAATCTTTTTTTCAGTAAGAAACAATTTTTTCAATTCATAGATATATGTTGCATTTTTCTCCATTTGAAAACAGTGAAAAACAGGTCAGTATTAATTACATTTAATTATTAAATTTTCATCTCCAACTACCATTTCTTTGTTCTATCATAAAAAGGTAATATTTATAAGAAAATGTAACTAGAGGCTCCCAGGAGCCTGTAATCGCTCACCTGGCTCAAAGTTGTTTGTTATACAAGCCACTATTTGTAAAGTTTGCCTTATTGCATGTTGTATTCTGTTGTCGGGCCCTATGCTAATTTCGTGCAAAAGTTTTAATTTAACAAAATATTATTTTGAGATTCTTTAAGCATACTAGTAAGATTCTTGATGGCAGTACACACAGTACAAGAAGCTTGACTGCATGAGACATAAAAGTGTAACCGAGTCAATGAAGTATGAAAACTGCCATATTGGATGGCACCCGGCAAAACAGAACATACATTTTAAAAAGGACCATCCAAGGACTATTCCACCAAAGTTTGATTAAAATTGGCCAAGCAGTTGCAGAGGAGTTGATGAAAACGTAAAATTCCCATAGGGTCCAATGTTAAACTATGTCGAGCCATAGCGGCCATATTGAATGGTGCCCGGCAAAATCCAACAATAATTGTAAAGAGGACCATCATAGGAACATTCCACCAAAGTTATGTTAAAATCAGACTAGCAGTTTCAGAGGTGTTGACGAAAACGTAAAATTCTCATAGGGTCCAATGTTTAACTTTGTCGAGCCATGGCGGCCATATTAAATGGTGCCCGGCAAAATCCAACAAAATTTTTAAAGAGGACCATCATAGGAACATTCCACTAAAGTTTGGTTAAAATCAGACAAGCAATTTCAGAGGAGTTGACGAAAACGTAAAATTCTCATAGGGTCTAATGTTAAACTATGTCGGGCCATGGCGGCCATATTGAAGGGTGCCCGGCAAATCCAAAACAAATTTTAAAGGGGACCATCATATGAACATTCCACAAAGTTAAAATTGGCCAAGCGGTTTCAGAGGAGTTGATGAAAATGTAAAAAGTTTACGACGACGACGACGGATGCAAAGTGATGAGAAAAGCTCACATGGCCTTTTAGGCCAGGTGAGCTAAAAATGAAATTATATTTATTCCAATTTTTTCTCAAATACTGAACTTGCAATTTGAATCTTAATAAAAATAGATTTTCATGATACTTGACATAAACTGACACCATATTTCTCTGCAGCCACATCCTCCAGTGTCCTGCATTCTTCCTTGGCTTGTTCCACACATCTCTGATAAGCCTTCTTCATCCAGCCTAGTCCACCATCACCAACACCTGAGAAGGCACTTGATTTTGGTTTTTCTTCAGGCAGACCTGTACCTCCATCCTTCCAGTAAGGATTTAATTCTCTCTCATGTTGACCTGGCTGATAAAATTGTAATTTTCAATGAAAATAAGAAAATATGAAGACAACATGCATACAATCAAAACTAAAGGCTCAGTAGGCTGAGCCTGTATTGCTCACCTGGCATTTAACCAAGCAGTTTAAGGGGAGAATATTTTTTAATGAATCAGCCAATCAGAAAAAAAAACATGAATCGTCTGGTGGCCATGATTTTGTCTGATTGAGACAAAATGAGTTAACTTTATAAAGGACTTTCCATTGATGCTCCACAACAAATTTGAATCCATTTCACATGGAGGTTTCAGAGAAGATTTTTTAATGTATCAGCCAATCACAAATTAGAATCATCTGTGGCAGCCATGTTAAGTTTCCAAATCAGGACAAAACTACTAAACTTTAAAAAGGACCTTCCACAGATGCTCCGTATCAAATGTTAATCCATTTGGCCAAGCAGTTTCTGAGGAGAAATTTTTTTAAAGCATCAGCCAATCAAAAACAAGAATTATCCAGGGCAACCATTATGTTTCTGATCACAACAAAATGAGGAAACTTTAACAAGGACATCCACATTAAATATTAATCCAATTGGCCAAGTGGTTTCAGAGAAGAAGATTTTTTAATGTATCAACCTATCAGAAACAATAAACTGCAGCCATGTTTTTTGTCTGATATGAATGAAATGAGGAAACGTTATATAGGACCATCTATAGATACTTTATGTATAGTTTGATTACATTTAGCCCAGTCGTTTCAGAGGAGAAGATGAAAACGTAAAAGTTTATGGAAGACAAGTGGACAACGGACGCTAAGTGATGACAAAAGCTCACATGGCCTTTGAGCCAAAAAGGCCACATTAAAAATCCAAACACATTGGTAATATTCATTGATTCTAAAACTAGGTCTTCAACCAAAATATGCCATCTAGATTTAGTGTAAAAAATTATTTTATCCTAAAAGTCAAAGAAAACAAGGCATTGTGCAAATGCTTTCATAATAAAAAGTATGGACAGCAAGTAGGATAAACATGTTACTGAAAATTGACTAAAATTCAGTTTGATTTAAAAGTTGACAAGAGAGTAAGTGCTGGTTCTAAAGATTACAATCAAAATATCTAACAACAGTGATATAAAGATAACCCTTAGAAATTTGGCTTATTCAATCAACTGAGGTCTAATTTTGTTAAAATCTGTGAGCTTTATTAACAAGGACAGACAGGAAACTGGTCTGCAATCAATTTTCTATAGGTTAAGGGTGCAGCCAAATTTTTAGAATCATATATCTTAATATTTGAAAAAGAATTTAATAAATATTTCTCCTAATTTATGGTGACTTAACTTAATAATTTGCAGGTAATTCAAAGATTACATTCAATAAAATCTAAAACATTGCTGTAAACACAGTTAAAATCAACAATAAGAAATAAAACACCTACGAAGCAAAAGGATCTTCCCCATTAAGGAAGGAAACATTTGCAACAGAGAATGACAAATCATATCTCTTTTCTTATATTTTACTTTAATTTTACCTTGCAAAACAGAAACATTTAAGTCTGGGAAAATAGTATGATGCTTTATAATCACTGTCAAATGTTATTATTCAAATTTCTTATAGAATAAATATCAAAAATGCAAATACCTTGTCCAGTAAATTAGGTTCATCACTTTCCTCTCTTTGCTTCTCTTTTTCCTGTCTTTTCTGTTCAACAATTTCCTTCTTTGAAATTGTGGGAATCAAATCTAATGGACTTTCCATCCAACTGTCTCTCTGAAATATGTTTAAAAAGACGACTTAAATAGCCAACTTTGTAAACCTGATTTCAAAATTAAAAAAAAAAATTATCATGACAAGACTGAATTTTTCTATACATGTATACTGTGAGGAGGAAAAAAACAGCGAACTTATTACTAGGGTATGCACACAAGGTATACATAACCTGGTCAAATCCACTCTGTCCGAATAACTTCGCTTGGTACATACATAAAACCTTACTTAGAAGCATTGAACACTTGGGCCAAAGTACAAATACCTATTCATAACAACAAATATATTTTTTAATTTCTAAAAATGGCAACAAAAATCAAGGCATCCCTTCACTATGATGACATGTGAGAAATTGACCCAATAACCTTAACTCTGACCTTGGACTAACTAAGTATGTTCTTATATAGTTATACATGGAAGGATGTTTGATTTTAGTGTGTTCACAATCATGTAACAAAATGACAGACATAAAACAGCTGTAGTATCTCCAACTATCTGTCCCCAACACAACTTCACTACACTCCATAAAACAATTGTTGATTTTGATTTGATGTCATTGTTCAATTTCTCTTGCAAGGCCTCAATGAACATTACCACTGTTGGCTTGATAAAGCTTCACAAAAGTCATGTTTGTTACAAAAAAATTATTAAGTTTGACTGACCTTCATATATTTTGCCCCTATTGTGTCTCAAGAAAGTAAATCCAGAAAATCACTTTCACACAGTAACTGTTGATTGTTGAATCTGGCTTTTGATTATCTATTATTAAAGTATGCAAGATGTGGATTGTGTCTCTCTGGCATATATTCCATATTCCTTCTTTTAAATGTCATTATCTCTGCCTTTTTCAATTACTAGGTTATTTAAAAGATTATTTTTAAGATTGTTACAGCTGAATGTATTCTGGTTGGATTTCATAGGAGAAACTATGAACACGTTTGAAAATATACTTACATATTTGCAGATATTTTAGCTTATGCCAAATACTGTACAAGGAAATCGATGTTTGAATTAAGAGATTAAGAAATAAAAAACAGTTTCAAATAAAATGTGTATACCTGGAGTTGTGGTCCTTTAATGACTCCTGTGTTATCATTATTAGATGTTCCTGTGGCTTTGATCCCAGATGACCCCTTCTCAATCCAAACAGGTTCGTCATTTGAATCCTAATAATAAGAAAATCAAAATTAATTAAAGGGACTAAAAAACTTTGAAAGAACTTTCCCTACAAACAATGTATAAATGTATATTGAAAAAGGATTAACACAAATACAACTCAATCACAATTTACCTAGAAGACAAGAAATACATGTATTGCATAATTGTCATTGGTAAAGCCATTGAGAAGTCCAAAATACAAATAAATTAACATCTACAGGTAACCTTTGACCTTAACAAATGGACAAAATTACACACCATACTGCCAGTTGGAAAAAGTACCACAAAAATTAAATGTTAAACTATTCACAATTAGAACATGTCAATATCTGTCATGAATCACTCAGTGTGTGTTATTTACAAACAGCTCTGACAGGTAAAACCATATGAAGGGGAAAAAAACAAAATACACTTAAAACATACTGAAAACTGATTGATTACTTATTCATCAACAATTAATGAAAAATGAAATTTAAAACAGTTCATTGCATGAGACAATAAATCAACCAGAAGAGACTGTTTCACTTACCAAACACCTGATGTTTGATAGAGTAAAGTCAATGCACCATTTGACCAAAGTTTGATGGCAATTGTCAATTTCAGTTATAGTCCTATGATAAAATAATTTCAGCTGTGGCAGCTACTTTGGTTATCACAATGAGAAGCAGGATAAAATTTGACAGGAAAATATCCGACTGCCAATTCTGCTGAGAAGATTTATGAGGGAATTTCCCATAGGATCCAAATGATAAAATAAATTTACCTGTGGTGGTAATCTTGCTTTGAACAAATGATGGTGGACACAACTTTGATGAAACCCCAACTTAGAACATTCCATCAAAGTTTGTTGTAAATGGCTAACTAGTTTTAAAAGCAGACACATAGGGTTGTATTTTAAATCAATTTTGACTGTTGGAATGATAGAAACAATATTGGACAATGTACCAACCATTCTACCAGTGTTTGGTTGCAGCTGGCTCTGTAGATTCAGAGGAGAAGATTGTTATTGATTTTCTTAAGGAAATCTAAGTTCTGCTGTGGAGGATTTCTGAGTTGGTAGACAGGGGTAACAGACAAAAATAGGTACAGACTCATTCAATTATCATTCCACCAGAGTTTAATTTCATGTTATCAGGCAGTTTCAGATAAGAAGATTTACATGTTTTTGTAACAATTAAATTTTTAGCATAATTTTACCTCAGAAGTACTGTCACTTTCTGATTTCTTTTTCTTCTTTTCTTTTTTGTGCTTCTTTTTCTTCTTTTTTTCTTTCTTTGCTTTCTTTGACTTCTTATCATATTCCTATTAAAAGATGTTCTTTCAAATTTTCAATAGTATCTCAAGAAATAAATATAAGATTGATATGGTGAAAGATTCAATATACAGCATGCACAGATTTTTGTATGAGAAACACTCCAGTCTGACCAGGGAGATTGCTTGTAAATATGGAAAAATGGAGAAATTTCACCAGCTTTCATTTTTTTTCTCACATATTGAGTTTTGTATGAAAAACACTCTAACCTTGGAGATTGCTGGTGAAATTTACAGAAAGTCTAAGAAATAAAGGATAAAAAATTCTTAATGGAACAGCTTAAAACAAACCCACTTAAGTTTTGGTTCCAATTGGCTAAGCACTCTTGGTTAAGAATATTTTTAATTTGATTTCCCATAGGGTCTCACATTAAATTAACATTAAGTATGGGTGGGCAGCTATCTTGGTTGGTTGATGGGCATGCCAGATACAATTATGGAACAGGACCACCTGAGGACCACTATAACAAATTTGGTTCCAATTAGGTCAGCAGTTTCAAAGGAGAAGATTTTAAGTAAATATTCCATTGGGTCCCCTATCAAACTGAGTTTTGTTGTGGCAGTCATCTGGAGATAGTAGATAGAATTTTGGTAGGGAACCATTATAACAAAATTTTGTTCCAATTGGCAAAGCAGTTTCAAAACAAAGATTTTTAATATAAAAATAAGAGATGTGGTATGATTGTCTATGAGACAGCCATCCACCAAATGACAGTCAAATTTAAACTTCTACAAGTCCAATTTTGGCATTCAATAATGAACTGGAATCCATATGATAACAGAAGCTGTAAATGGCTCCAAAAATTCAAAATGTGAAACATGACTAGTAAATTTCCAACAGGTTCCATATTAATTTAAGTTAGACTTTGGCGGTCATCTTGGTTGGTCAGTGGGCTATTCTAAGAGTGGACAACCTGGATTATTGTACCAAAATTTGGTTCCAATTCGCTCAGCTGTTTAAGACAAGAAGGTCCCATGTTAAATTAAGTGTGGCTGTGGCAGCAAACTAACTTGGTCTATGGGCAAGCCATATAAAAATCTGAAAACAGATCACTTAAGAATCATTCTGCAAGAGTTTCTTTCTAATTGACTCAGCAGTTTCAAAGTAGAAGGTTTTTAACAAATTTATTGACATTTTTTTCTATTTTTGTAACCTGGCAAGCAAAGATAACAAAAACAATGTTGGCAGAGGGTGACCAAAGAACCATTTCACTAATTTTGGCCCTGCAATTTCACAGGAGAAGTTCATTTGGTAAATTTTCTTTAAGGTCCCGTGTCCAACTAAGGTTGGCTGTGGCTTAGGATCTGGATATAATTTTGGTAGGGGGCCATCTAAGAATTTTATTATACTGATTATTATTCAGTGTGTATTTGTTTTATCATAATGGTATGACATTTATATCATTGTGTTACTAGAATTAATGTATTTTTCATAATCAATCAGTAATATTTTATTTTAACCCTTTGTCAGGGAAGCTTTGACAATTTTTTTTAGTTTAAAAAAATTTACCATGGTTAACCTGATTGTTGACTACGACAGTGAAAATTTGGATAGCTAAATCTAGCTTTCGCAACTTTCGATGCTGGGAAGACAAAAAACATTTTATATATTATAGTAATTAACTCACCAATGCCATGAATGCCTGTTTATTATTGTTTTCTTACTAAATAACTTGAATGACATCCAATCCTAACTATTTGTGAAACTGATTCATATATACTGACATACTGTTTCTTTACCTGTTTTTCCCTCTCAAGTCTATCACTCAAAGCTGGTAGCATCCATGTGTCCTCTCCTCTTAACCTGGCCTGTTCTTTTCTCCACTGTTCTTTTTCATAATCCTGCTTTGCCTATAAAACCAAAACATGTTAAATATATGATTGAAGGTACTCATCATACAAAGGCAAGTGTTCAGATTGTATTATATACATGTACATAAATAAATGTAATTTCTTATGTTTTAACAGGCAATGAATTAGAATGAACTACTCTCCTGGGTGTTTAAGTTTGTGGAGGGCATTTTTCAGTATCTGCAGTTTCGCAGATTTTGGTTAACATGTGATTTGTCAGTCCATGCAACTCCACTGATGTGAAGAGAATGCTATATTTTTATCAAAATTAATGGAATGGTTTTAGCGACATGTGTGATGAGAATATGGAATGAGTATTTTTCAGATGTTAAGATTGAAAAGTGTATATGTTGTAATCCAGATGCAGAAATGAATATTGGCATTGTCATGTTACCCACTTTACAAGTAGTTAGTTGTTTGTTATTGCCTAAGTTTTATGATCAGTTGGTTACCATATTTGGGTGACCTCAAAATAATGAAAGGTTGACTTGAACAGGAGAAAAGACATTTGATGGTAGGGATATCTGTTGCACTTGGATGGAAAGTGTGCAAAACATTTTTTTTAAACTGCTTGTTTTTTCTGTGTTCAAAACTGTGTCAAAATTGAATAAATGTTGATATGAAACTTTTCTTTTTAAGACAATGTGCATACACAAATAGCTTCAACATGTTCTAGGCATAAAAAAGTTTAATCCCAATAAACATTTATAACTAAGCATAAAATTTATAAGCTAAATAATAGACCGACAAATTGCCAATGCACACTATTTTCCTGGTTACATTTCCCTTCTTATGAACAATTTACAGTTATACACAGTAATAAATAACTGTCCCTCCTACTACTGTAATAACATGACTGATTGTTTGTCTTAGCCTTCTAATAATTTCTACAGTTTATAGTTGTTCAAGATAATAACCAAAAATGCAGTTTCACCAATAACAGTCAAGGGTCCTACTTGTACAATAAATAATTCATGGTTAGAGAATTTACAAATATCAATGATTAGTAAAATTGATAATGTTTTAGGGTCAGACAAGAGACATAAACCAATCAGTGGAGCATGAGTTGCTTACCCTTCCAGGGCACCTGAACCCAACTAGTTTTTGTAGGGTTCATGTTACTCTAGCTTTAGTTTTCAGTGTAGTCTTGTGCGTACTACATGTATGTTTGTCTTTCGTTTCATTTTGTTGACCATCGTTTTGTCTGTTTTCTGATTAAATGATTTCTGTCTGCTCCTTTGGTATATTTGAATTCTTTTTATACCAATACAGGTAAATTAAATTTAATTGTACATGTTAAAATTTGAAAATGTACACATATTTGAATTTTAGTTGTGTGTAACCAAACTTATTTAATATTTATACAGACAGTGAGATTTTTCTTAGTTAAATATTTTGACATAACATAACAATAAGAGTTGTTAAGGCACATGCTAGTTTTATAGAGGAGCACAGACTGCAAGATTGGACTCTTGAGACATTAGACATCTATTATAATTAATGTAATGACGCTTGAAGGATGGCAATTCTTTAAAGGAGATCTTCAATGTTTTTATCTTTCTAAATAACCATAACAATGATGATTAATCTTAATTATATTAAAGATTCATTAATTTCAGCTTATTTTGACTATATTTACTTGTACATTTTTAAAAAAATTTAACTTGCACAATTGGGATCTCTAACCAAACTGTACAAGAAAGTTAAGCTACGGCAGCCATGTTGTCTGACAAATGTTACCCGACAAAATTACTAAAGGCACTACATGTAGTACTGCATAAAGACCCTTACACTCAGGTTAGTTTCCAATTTGCAGGATCATTTGGATTTTCTTGCATTTTCTTTGAAAATCTTCAAATGTCCCTGACACATGTATGGATAACAAGTTGTTTAAACTTCATTATTTGTCTTTTTCAATTTTATAGAATAACAAAATTGCAACATTATAAAAATACAGCAGTAACCAGGAACATTACAAGACAAGGTTCAATGCTGGTGCACATCAAAACAACGTGACACACTTTTATTCTTTAAAAAATTAGCTCGGATAAAAAACCACCATGGAGATTTGGAAAAGTTGGCAGATATGCATTTCAGATAAAAAGATTCCTAAGGGAATTTTCTGTACAGTTTAATGTTAAACTGTGGCTAGTAGTGGTGGCCGTGCTGAATGTCAGATTGGCAAATCATCAATAAAACGCTTGGTAGAGGACCACTAAATGACCATATCTGCAATATATTTTACAACAATTCAATTGGCTTACCACACTAATTGGTTTCTGAAGAGAATTTTTTTTTTATTTCTCAGAAAATCATCCTGCCAGTTTTAGCTTTCATCTTTAAATTGTTTCTGTTGAAAATGATCTTTAGGCAGGCACTTAAAAAACAGAAATAGCTGGAGATTTACTGTGTGTTTTTAGTAGCTTTAGGAACCTATTACAGGCAAATCGAGCACTTCTCTCCCTATCCATTTTTTTATCCATACCCAAATTTGTCAAAAAGTACTGTTTATCATAGAACTTTGCAATTTCCTGTAAACAAATCCTTAGTTTAAGTTTGCTACAAATTATTTTTTCGCTCGCTTTCTAAAGGTTCTTACAACTCACTTATAGATATTAACATCGTGTAGTCAAACTTGTCATTACCTTGTTTAGTATTTGTTGTCTGGCCTCTTGAACTTCTTTTCTTTTTGACTTTTTGTCGGATGTACTTTCGAAAGCTATGCTTGCCATTTTTAGTGTGAAGGTACAAAAAGTCTATAAGGTAATGTCGGATTCGTTATCGGAATAAACGCTGGACAATATTCCGATTAATCACGTTCTTAAGTCAAATAACAGCTGCTTTCGCATATATTTTATTTTGATTTTTTATGAAATGAAAAATCAAAATACAATATACTTTTCTTTTTACATTCTTATTTTATAAAGTGTAAAGAGTCTTTTTTGAAAATATTACGAAATTCTATTTATTTTTTCATAGTTTGTTTTAGAAAT